>RHLO01000640.1:0-29507 GCA_003719415.1 Aspergillus olivimuriae | reverse complement strand
CCCTTCCCACGAGCTCTTGACCGCCCGAACTCAGCCACCGAGGCCGAAGTCCCCCCCCCTCTCCTTCCACGTCAATCACAATGGCCAGCCCTATACCGGCTCCGGAGGACCAAAGCCGCCTGCTCGAGGAGGCATTGGGCGTCGTGCGACAACAGTCACAGATGATGCGAAAATGCCTCGAGACGCCAGGGAAGTTAATGGATGCGCTCAAATGCGGGTAAGCTCAAGCTTCGGCGAACTCCCAGGCAACAATGGATCCTTGATTGCAGAACAGATCGCTGAACATCCCTGACCCCCATTGACTTAGATCTACCTTGGTCTCGGAGCTTCGCACCCCTAGTCTTGGTCCGAAACAATACTATGAACTGTACATGGCCGTCTTCGATGCTTTGCGACACCTCTCCGTCTACTTGAAAGAAAACCACCCGGTTAACCACCTTGCCGACCTCTACGAACTGGTCCAATATGCCGGCAACATCATCCCGCGACTATACCTGATGGTCACCGTAGGCACGGTGTACATGTCTGTGGAAGATGCTCCGGTCAAGGAAATTATGAAAGACATGATGGAGATGAGTCGCGGTGTTCAGCATCCGATTCGCGGCCTCTTCCTGCGATACTATCTCTCTGGTCAGGCGAGAGACCACCTCCCTACCGGGTCGGGTGACGGTCCCGAAGGCAATATGCAGGACTCCATCAACTTCGTGTTGACCAATTTTGTCGAGATGAACAAGCTGTGGGTACGGCTCCAGCACCAGGGTCCGTCTCGGGAGCGGGAGCGTAGAATGCAAGAACGGCGCGAGCTAGAATTGCTAGTTGGGAGCAACATTGTTCGGCTCAGTCAGCTGGTCGACCTCGAGGGTTACAAGTCCGGTATTCTACAAGCCCTGCTGGAACAGGTCGTTCAATGCCGAGATGTCCTCGCGCAAGAGTATCTGCTTGAAGGTAAGGCAAGATTGTATTCTTTTTTCGTTCGAACCTTCGATGCTGATCCCCGCTAGTCATCACAAAGGTGTTCCCTGATGAGTTCCATCTGCACACGCTCGACCTCTTGCTTTCCGCAATTGCTCGACTCAACCCCCATGTCGATCTAAAGAAGATCGTCATCGGGCTGATGGACCGCTTGTCAGCCTATGCCGCGCGCGAGACTGAGACGTCCGTCGATCCGGAGCAAAGAAAGAAATCGGAAGAAGAAGCGGTCACCAAGCTCCTTGAGAACCTTGAGATCGCTGAGAAATCTAAGGAAGCCGCCGCTGCAGACGCGGAGACCAATGCCGTCAAGGAAAATGGCGTGGAGCAGGACTCCAAGAAAACCGAACAATCCGCGGATGCTGCAGAAGAAGATAACGCTGTCAAGGAGAACGGCAACAAGGAGGGAGAAGGACGAGATGGGGAGGCCGCAGTCTCGGCTGATGCCAGGCTGTACTCCATCTTCTACGATCAAGTCGTCAACCTGATCAAGACGCGGGGTCTACCTATCCAAGACACCATGGCACTACTGGTCTCACTCGTCAACCTTGCACTGAACACGTACCCTGATCACCTTGAATACGTCGACCAGATTCTGGAATTCGCTACCAAGGAGACTGCTGAATATGCTGACCACGCAGACTTGCACTCTACGCCAACACAGCAGAACCTCTTGTATCTTCTTCTTGCGCCCACCCGCTCCTACGTTTCGATCTTCACAGCCCTGGCTCTGCCGCACTATCTTCCGTTGTTGACATCGCAATCCTACCCCACCAGGCGATCTGTCGCTGGCGAAATCGCTCGCAGTCTGCTTAAGAATCAGACTCTAATCACCACCACTGAGAACCTTGATCGCGTTCTACAAGCCCTGAGAGTCTTGATCAAGGAGGGTGCACAGCAATCCATGGGTTATCCTGGCTTGCAGTCCCAGCGACGAGGTGAAACGGACGAGACCATCGAAGAACAAGGATGGCTTGCTAGATTGATACACCTCATCCAGGCGCCTGAGAACGACACTCAATTGAAGGTGAGTCCTCCAAAACTTGGCTCCGTTGCATCGTCTCTAATTTTCTTTCACCCAGCTCCTTCAAGCCACCCGCAAAGTCTATGCGGATGGCAACGAGCGAATTCGATACACCACTCCCGCTCTCATCACGGCATCGATCCGACTGGCACGAAAGCTTAAATCCCGCGAGCATTACGATGACAACTGGCAATCACAGTCATCGGCGCTTTATCGGTTCATGCACCAGTGTGTCAACAGCCTCTATCAACGCGTCAACCCTGGATGTGCCGATCTTGCTCTGCGATTATTCGTCATGTGCGGCGAGGTAGCCGACCAAACTGGCTTTGAGGAGTTCAGCTACGAGTTTTTTGCTCAAGCATTCACCATCTACGAAGACTCCATCAGCGATTCCCGTGCCCAGTTCCAGGCCGTGTGTATCATCGCGGGCGCCCTTCACGGATCCCGCGGTTTCTCGAAGGAGAACTACGACACACTCATCACCAAGGCTGCTCTGCATGGGAGCAAGCTGCTCAAGAAGCCCGACCAATGCCGAGCGGTATATCTCGCGAGCCACCTCTGGTGGGTCGTTGAGAACCCACAACGCGGCGAAGAGGACGCCAAGAACGTAAGTCTTCCCCCCTTCTATAGACTATGAATTCCCAGGCCCGTACATATCTTAGTCATATCTAACATTCACCCCAGCTCTACCGCGACGGCAAGCGCGTCCTCGAGTGTCTCCAGCGGGCTCTCCGCGTCGCAGACGCCTGCATGGACACCGCTGTATCAGTAGAACTCTTCGTCGAGATTCTCAACCGTTACGTCTACTACTTTGACCAACAGAACGAAACCGTCACCACCAAGTATCTCAACGGCCTCATCGAGCTCATCCATTCGAATCTCCAAACCAACGAGGACGAGCCGAACCCGGGGCTGGAAGGTCCCAAGCGCCATTTCCACCGTACCCTGGAATACATTCGATCACGGGATTATGAAGGCGTGGTGACGGATCCGAGACAGTGAGAGTGGAAGACCGGGAGAGGATGATTGTATGAAATGATGTGTGTTATCTCTTTTCTATCTTATTATTATTATCTTCTCTTTTCCTTTTCTGCTTTTTGTTTCTGTTCCGTCCCTTGTTGTTTCTTCGATGGATGGTTGGTCACCTGCCTGCTGTGTCTGCTCTGCTCTTCCTAGCCTGTAAGATTCCCTTCTCCATGTTGATGCGATTATACAGGTGTATCACCATCTTCGTTTTATCATGTTGATATCGTATCATACCCTTCTTATTTTCTCACGTTTCTGTCTCCTTTTGCTTTGTGATAGTGGTTCTTTTTCTCTTTTGCGATGCAATGCTTGATTGTCACGATAGAACCGCCCGTCGAAGTACAAGAAAAAAAGGTTCAATTGTCCCCTTGAAAGAGGCTTACCTGATTTAGAAAGGCGGGCTTGCCTTTGGTATCAATGTACTGTCCGTGGCCTAGTTGGCCTGGTACTGTTAGCAATATATAAAGCTCCCAAGCGATGCAATGGATTAGGAAACAAGCTCTACGTATTGGACCCCGAAGATAAAGAACAGGGGCGTCGGGAAGGAAAGGAGGAAAGTGGGAGAGATACGTATGATGGATCAACCCGACCGATCATGCAATTGTTCGTTCAACATGGAGAGAGTAGGTGTACTATCCATCGGAATCGCTGCATAATGTGCAAATAAGATGAGGCGTACGATCATGGCAATGTCCAGCCCATCCGAAACAACCAGTGTGATCGTACGAGATACAGTTAAGGAATTCCGACGGAAAGGAGATACGACAGTCTGCACGAAGAAAGAGAGAAAAAAAGAAGAAAACTTGTCAACCATGAAGACGTACGTACCCGATGAGGGGAAAAGCGAGACGGCATAAAAAAAAAGGACGAAAGACGTTAGAAGACCATGACATGACGCTTGGACACACAGAAGTCAAAATAAACCAGGAAGCCAGAGAGAGGAAGGGACATATCAACAATCAATCAATCATCATTCCCAGGCCGTCAAAGGGTGAACGGAAAAGCACAGCCAATAAAACAGAGAAACAATCATATGCCCTACCCATCCATCTACACTGATAGATGGAATGCTGCGTGAGCCGAAACGCCTTAAAAACCCGTTGGAGAAGAAAACTGCCGTAGGACGGACGGTGCACTACCGATTCCGCCAAACGCCGGTATGCTACTACTCGGGACGGGACTGCCAATCTCTCCGGGCACGATGCTACCTCGATGGGCGGGTGCAGCACTGTTGTTGTCCGGCTCGAATTTGACGTATTCGCCCGTCTCATCACTCTTAATAGAGAATGAACCACCTCCATTCTGGGTATTCCCTTCCGTATCGCAAATGTCCAACATTTCCTTGAGCGAGATGGAAGGCTCGTTGGATGGCCGGAGTTTCTCCACCTGCCGTACCACAACCTTCACGTCATGATACCCACTCCCGCCTTTGGAGGGACTCATGGTGTCGAGCTGTTTACAGGCTTGGATCACAAGTAGTCGGATTGAGACCGGACGAGATGTGTGCGCGCGATGATGACCACCTGAACCGAAGGCATTGTTGGACCAGCCACTTCCTAGAGGATAGTTAATATATGAAGACAGATGAGTAGCAACGTATCTGACACATACCATGAGCAGTTCCCCATGTTGGAGCAACAGGGAAAGCGGACGAGCCAAAGGGAAGTTGCGTGCCCCAGGTGTTGGCTGTCATCCCAGCACCCATCGGGAAACCACCATGCTTAGATGCTGAAACTTGTCAGCATTGGTTTTTCGAATGTTATCAGTCCCTTTTTCGGAAACTACATACCACCAAGAGGGTCTGGGAAAAGAGACGGCGCAGCGAAACTGGCCCGTGTGGGTCCTGGCAAAGATCCGGGAGCTGTTGCACCAGGAAGGGACTGGGAGAGGTTGGATGTAAACGGGAGATCAGTGTCATCAAGAAGGGCACTACTGCCTAATTGTGCGCTAAGATTGTCCACATCGCGTTGGCCAGTACGATCCTGCGTGCTAGGCGGGCGTTTCATGGGGCTAGGGCGGGATATCGGGAATGGTTGAGCAGGTGGCTCTAGGGGAGAGCGCTCGAACGAGCCAGATGGTTGTCTCGAATGGCCATGCGGCAATCCACCCTGGTGAGAAGAAAATGCACTAGCCATTGGCTGTTGGCCATGGAACGGTAGACCGGGAGCCGGCTCCAGCGGAAATCCTCGCCCAGGTGCCATTGGCCGTGTGCCATTCATGCCAGGGGGGACAGGAATTCCATTAGGAGCAGGAAATCCACGTAGTTGGTTCATGAGTGCTCCAGTATGGGGCGGATATGTGGGGAGCTCATGGCTTATCGGTGGTCGAGGAACCATGCCAGGCAAACCGGGGGGATTCGGTGGTAGCCCATTGCCAGAGAACCCAGGAGGGAGAGATCTATTCACCGAACCGAGAGGAGAGAGCGGTGTTGACGGTTGTGGGTGATGAAGCATCGGTTGTCCATAACCTTGCTTGGAAGTTGCGCTCGATGCCCCCGAGGACTGGGATGGCCCCATTGACCGCGGAGAGATAGAGGGGTGTGAAGGATCTGTAGTCGCTGGCTGCGATCGCGGAGAAGACACATGAGAGCCTTGTTGGGATGGCTGGCGAGGCTTGGCTGGAGTCGAAGCTTTCGGGACTGCTGGCGTGGCGGTTGAGACATGCGGAGACGGAAGATGGTTTGGAAGACCCTGGGGGTACTGCACGTTGGATGGGATCGGAACAAGCCCTGGCTGGGATACTCGTTTCGATAGATCGTGCCTCTCAGGACTTTCGTTGTCGGTGGCTCTTGCTTGATCCCCATGATTCTTGCGCTCACGTTCTTCTTTGGCCTTCCGCTCCTTCAACTCTCGCTCCTCCCGCTCTTTTCGCTTCGTCTCTTCGCGCTTTTTCTTCTCGTGCTCCTTCTGCTCACGGTGTTTTCGCTCCGCCTCGGCCTGTCGTTCGCGATCTTCACGCAGTCGTCTTTGCTTCTCGGCCTCCTTGCGGGCACGCTCCTCTTCCTGGGCCTTTCGCTCGGCCTCTCGTTTCTTTCTTTGTTCGTCACGTTTTCTCCGTTGCTCTTCTAGCTTTTTTTCCTGCTCGGCCTTGGCAGCGGCTTCCTCCGCGGCCTTTTCGGCCTCGCGTCGGGCTTTTTCCTCTTCCTTGGCCTGCTTCTGAAGTCGCTTTTTCTCCTTTCTCTTCTCAGCTTCGCGTGCCTTCTTAGCATTCTTCTGTTCTGTTCGAGTCTGCTCCTCTAGAAGTTCTTCGATGAGTTTTTGTTGACGTTGCTCGGCGACCTTTTCTCGGTAAGCAGTGAGCACCCGCTGCTCAAACATTCGTGCAGCGAATATTTGGAACATGCGTCGACCCTCCTCCATGCGCTGTTCCTCCGTCATGGTATCCTGTAAGAACAATTAGTGAGCTTGAATAGAGAGAAAAAAAGCATATGGAGACATCTGGAACGAACCATTTCATCTTCATCATATTCATCATCCTCCTGGCTGTCATACTCCTCGTCCTCTTCGTCATCGTAGTCCTCTTCGTCGTATGGTGGGTGATTATGGCCGCTATGAAGCGATTGATGTGCTGCAGCTATGCCGTATTGCGTGTCCTCTTCACGCTGCATTCGGCGTTCCGCTAGCTGTTCCATCATGTCGATGAAATGTTTCCCATCATTCTTCAATAGATCGTCTGCCACCGTGAGAATTCCGTCTGAAGGTAAGGCAGGAGGGATCAGCTCGGGTTCACGGTCAGGATTGGGGACACAGCCAGTCATACCCTTTACAGTCAAGCTGTTTCCGAAGGCGAAAAAATCCGCACGGGCCGCGCGTGTTTCTTCATCTTCATATTCGTCATCGCTGTATGGTTCGTCGTCCTCGTCGTCTTCGTCATCATAGTCCTCTTCCAAATCTTCATCATCTTCCGGTACTTCATGAATTTGACCTCTCGAGGGATGAAATTGGCCCTGTGTTCGTGTATGTTGACCTGGAGATCGTAGTGGCGGTTGATACAGGCGGGGGGGAGGGACCATGGGCGATCCCTTCTCGAATGAACCTTGATTGTTGTTGGCATACTGCTCGAGTTCCTCGTAATAGGCATCGTAGAGCACTTCCAGTTCTTCTTCGATTGCGGTGCGCTTTCTCCCACACACGGTGCAACTGCAGGAGTGCTTCTGTTGCTCCTTCATCTTCTTCAATACGGCATCTTTCTCGACCTTAACGAGTTGCCGTCGCTCCTCTTCGCCGAGCTCCAACCAGAAGGATTTAATGTTTTCACGCTCCTCCTGCGTTGACGTGTTCCAGATGCTGCGGTCTTTTGCTGACTTCAGGATCGTACGGGGGCCGAGGTGAGGCGGCAATGGGGGCGGAAGAGGGTGTGACATCGAGATGGACGGGGTGGACAAGGGAGTGGAGCTTTCATCGCCGAGATTCTGCGAGCCCGTGCGACTTTTCTTCCCTTTCTTCTTTTTCTTCCGACTCGCGGTTTTCGGTTGACCGTCTAGGTGGGAGTGGTCGTGCGCGTCTGCCGGATGGTGTCCACTGTGGTTCGAATATGCGTCGTCATTCGCGTAGTCGTCGAGATCTGGGTCGTCCGAAACCCGACTGCCGGGTCCCGGGGGACTGAGACTGTCTTGGTCTGTGGGATCCGTCGGGGCATGTCCGTTGTCCAGTTGACGCTCTGCAGCCAAACGAGCCGCCTGCTTCTGTCTGCGTTTCTGTTTCTTGCGATTCACCGAGGTCGGCTTCGTATCTGTGGTGGAAGAGGTGTGAATCTCGCCGTTGGTGGGTCGCGAAGAGGCGGTCGACATGGGATCGGACATGGACGGTTTGGAGTTCTGGGACGGCGCCATGGCGTTCGAGGGTGGACGAGGGTGTCTCTCAGAGTGTATCGGGGAAGGAGATCGCGTCGTTAGGATCTCCGGGAGTCTGCCAACGCAACCACCATGCTACTTGAAGACGGAGACCGACCTGTCAGAGAGAGGGGCCGCAGGCGACAGATCGACCGGTGAAAGGACAAAGGACTTCGCGGGCGGGCGATCGAGACACGGGAACGACAGGGTCCGATGGAGCTCTCAAGAATCCCAGGGGGAGTGGCGCGACTGAGTCAGGAGGCCGCGGGGCGTGAGCGGAGGAGTGGATGGAGGTGTGCCGTAAGATGCCCAGGCCGACGAACGGGAATTGAGGGCGGAGAGGGGTGGAAAGGACCCGGGCCGCCGCACGACGAGAGGGGGAGGTGCAAGCGTCCGTAGGCACGGGAGGATTGAACGGGAGGACGTGCGTCAAGCGAGCGTAGTGAATAGAGGCGAATGAGGTCGTTCCGGGAGGGGGGGTTGGAGACGCAGGGCCGAGAGGACAGTGGATGGCAGAATGAACGACACGATGGATGGATGGACTTTGGATCTTGACGCCGGCCGTTGATGGTTGGTTGACCGCAATGGGATTAGCCGCCGCAAGCGAGGTTGGTAGCCTGAGCAGTCAGGCAACGTTGTCGCTGGTCACTGTATTACCCGGCGGTCTTTTCGCATTCTCGTTGCTTGAAAGGCCGAAGTATGGGGGCCTAGGTCTGCCTCAGGTAGGTTTATGGATATTGGCATTTATCTCGGCCAACTGGGACTTCAAAAGATGTATCAGGCGATGCACAAGGGAGGAGACCGCTACTTCAGTTGGGTATTTGATGAATTCAGTCCCAGATGACTACCGACCTACTCAGGCGCCTAGGTTGATACCTACCTAGGTACCTAAGGTAGGTACCTATTACGCCCCTGCATTGATGGTGCAACAGAAAGTGATCAAGTTGTGAGCACGAACCTCTCAGCTTAAACTTCAGCCGAGGTCTGCTTCAGCCTGTTTCCATTCGAGTCGTATGTTCGATGACCCCAGTGACTACACGGAGATTTCCTTTCGATCGTGGCCACAACCTGGTATCAGATACGGCTACTGGCAGTACGCTTGAGGGTACCTGGAAATGGTGTAAATTCCATCTACTACCTACATACAGTCAGGGAAACCGTGGTAGTATTGAGAGACCGCCACAGTGGTGAGCTCTTCGCTCGTGGGCCCGCCTGTTTTGAGTCAAGCCGTGCCCAAGTCGGGCTCCACAGTTCGTGGATAATAATGTACTCGGAAGCATCCAGGTCTATACAGGAGGATGGTAGTAGTAAGGAGGAAGTACTATGTACATACTACAAAGTACTGCTATCCCAAGAGTCGGACATCTGTCCAGGAAGTGACTTAACTGCTTTGGGTTGCTCCAGACTGCTCCCATTCCGGCTAGTGATCGTGCCTCGACACCTGAGGCAGAATGGCATCCTCCAGCCAATCAACGCGAGAAACAGACTTTCGCTTACGCTAGCGTGTCTGGTGGGGCTCCTGGCGAGTATAAATCTGCGCGTCCTCCCCCCTTCTTTTAGGTTTTTTTTTCTCTTTTTCTTCTCCATCCTAGTGCACGGGTTTTACACGTATCAGTGAGGAGACATCCGAGATCGTGTTTTTGCTAGTTGAAAACTACCTAGTTGACTGCTCCAATTGGCCTTCGGGTCGGTTGGGAATTTTTGAAGAAAAACTTGCCCTGACTCCTTGTTGGAGCTCAGTTTATGAGGGTGTCTCCTGGTCCTTGGACTGGAGTGTCCTTGAAAGAAAACATCGGTCTTCTTTTCACTGCTGCCTTGTCTCCCAAGTTGGAGGCCTGTAGAGAAGAGTTTGTCGATTGTGTCCTGTAAATGGCTTCGCATAGAAGTATGAAGTAGCTCTAGCGATTGGATAAACAGGATGAATATTGCCTGGATGTCTGGAATATCCGAGGGTGGAAGCCAATTGTGGGATTTTCTGGCGGAAGGGTTGCTCTCACCGCCTTGGCCGATGAAGAAACGATGACCCTGTGACGTCGCCAACCTAGTATACTTGCTTTTCAGGCTCTCTGTCGCTCCCTCTTTTGCTTCCTCGTATCTCTCTCCCTTGCGATGTCGTTCGTGTAAACCACCTTCAAGCGACATGGAAGTTTCAGACTGGATCTGGCTTTAAATTGTCGTGCTCCTCTCATCCCTCGCCCCTTGGATATGTCCCATCTCCCGACAGCCGGACCGCTCGACAAAACCTACGGAGTTTCGTTGTCTGTCACCTGCTCCTGCAGTCGAAGCTCAGCGAATCTTCATCATCTGGCAAGATATGCTCCCAGTTTGCCTTCCTCTGTGGTAGGAATCGACGCCATTCTCGTCCATGCCGCCGCCGACGACCATCCCGAACACCAGCGCATCGGCTGCGCCTCCTCCCGTCGCAACCTATCGTGAACCAGCGGAGAGTCCTTCCTCCCATCTGAACGTGCCAGAGGCCTCCCCCCCGCATCATGGCCACCAGAAACTCGTCTTCACAGATCCGGTGGCCCTCCGCTACCTGGAAGAAGACCCTTCCACCATTGTCCTCCATCGCCGCCTGGAATTGCACGGCTACGACACCTACGTGGTCGAACAATGGGCCTGCTCTCGCATCCACCCCACCTTCATCATAACCACTTACACCGGCGATCCGTCGCATACCGTTATGGCAGGCGTGCTGAGCGTTCCCACCGACGAGTCTTCCTGGTCGCCTCGTCTCAAACTCTACTTCAGCGCCGTCACGCAATGCCAGGCCCGCCAGAAGGAAACCCCCCTAGGCACCCTGATGGTGACCGACCTAAACCAGTTCCCGTCAGCCCTTACCGTCATCCCCGTTCCAGGTGGCGATATTATTAAACACAAGGAGGACTTCATTGTCAATGAAAATCTGAAACGGTTGAACTGCGCTGGTCGCGCCGGGCTCAAACTCCAGCGGCCAGCACCAGCCACCGAGGCCAAGTTTCACCAGCTCTACCGCGTCAGCGATCGCATCCCCCTCTATAGTGCCGTTCCTGAACTCGTCAAACTCTGTCAAATTGCCCTGATGATGTTCGGTAACTTGGCCCCGGAATACGTCGATGGACTGCTCTGCGATATCACCGAAGCCGCTGTCAGCGACTGGTGGACCGACTTGGGCATGGACCTGTACAACATCGAACCGAGTGACGGGGTCCTCGGCCCGACCACGGTGGCCGCCCTGCTGGGTACGCTGATGGGGGCCCGGAACCGGCTGCACGCCTTTGGAGCGCCCGTCGGGAAAGACGCGTTTGACATCGCCAATTTGAAGCGGGGCATCGGCGGTTTTCAGAAGTCTCAGAAACTCAAACGCACTCGCCGACTGGACCGCCATACCTTGGACCGCTTGCACAGGGTTACCGCCAAGGCAGCCAACGCTGAGGGTTGGACCGACGCTGTAAAGTCCACAATGGCAGAGCTGAGTGGCCACGGCGGCGAAATGGTCATGGGCATGGTGCGCGGCCGCGAAAAGGGTGGGATCGCTGATATCGAAACGCTCGACATCGACATCTTCACGCAATTCGTCAGCGGGGAACGGGCGAAGTGGCTGTGGAGGGGGAAGCCGCGCAAGAACGGCTTGGGCGATGGCTTCGCTGGCGGGCCGCCCACGGCAGAAATGATGTTCACAACAGATGACCAAGGCGGCTACGTCTGGACGAGTCGTAAGCGACATTCGACGGAAGATCTGGCGGCTGAACGTCCTGTCCAAGGGTCTGATCGTCCCTGGAAACAACCAGACCCAGCGGTAGGCTGGGACGAGAAGGATCGGGATCTAGGCAAACTGGTCCGGAGAGGCGTCAGTGGGAAGGTCTCCGATGCACGCATTGGCTTTGGCCGATTTAAGGATGCTGTGGGGCTGCCTGGTCTACGGTCCCATCTACAGAAGCAAGCGAAAGAAGGCGCAGACATGGTCGATGCGGCCTATCTGCCGCCGATTGAAAGCGATAATGACATGCCATTGACGAAAAACGGCGGTGACGGCAACCAAACGGAACCGGAAAGTGTTCACGAGAACGAAACGCCAGCACAAGACGATAACGCACAGGGGGAACCTCCTTTCAACAATAATATCAACACTAACAATATGTCCAAACCATCTGAAGCCAAGCCCCCAGTCATCACTGTCGAACCGGCAATGTCAGGTGAAGGCATTGAGGCTCAGCATAAGCCATCGCTGTCTCGGTCTGACGACGAGTCTCAGACCCTGGAACGCTTCAAGACTGGGTCAACAGACGCATCCGCTGAGCGTGAGCAAGCCTCCGCCATCGGAATGATGTCGTTACGTCGACCCCAGAGCTGCGCGGAACTCTACCAGAAAGATTGCTCAGAACAAATGAACAGCCATTGGCCCAGGCATTTGTCTTTCAGTACCGTGGAAGAAGTTGTCCTAGGCTGGGACGATATCCGTGGCAACGTCGATGAACAGCCCGATGCCACGTTAGAAGAGGCTATCATGAAAGAGGACATACTTGCATCGGATGCGCGGTTCTTCAGCGATAGGATTCAGAAGCTTAGCGAACGGACCGTGCCATGGGTGGAGGGACAGGTGGATGCCGTCGACGACCTGAATCGGATTCTATACGAATCTCACGAGAAAGTGAACGCCGCCTATCTGGAGCGGCTCAACCAATACCAAGAAATCCGCGATCAGTCCAGCGACTTGTTGACAGAGGAGCATTCTTCTCTCACTGATCATACGAGACGAGTTGAGTTGATCGGTGCCAAGTTGGACTACGAGCTGCATGTGCTAGGGTCGAAGGTGGAGGACGTCGAAACAGGGCTGAGTGAGTTCGAACGACAGGTTGATGACATTGAAACGCGAATTAAGACGTTGATTCGGGGCGATGAAGAGAAGCAGAGCGACTCGTGGTTCGTCTGGCTCGGCAGACTGACCGGGTTCTCTACCCAATCACTCCAGCCTTTGGGGAACCGGTCATGACAGCCCTGGAGGAGAGACTGTATATATCCAATCAAGTTCTAGTAGTGTACATACTGTTAAGGATAGGTTTAAGACCCCGTTGCCTAGTGGTGCCACTATAACTTCTCTCGTCGATGTAAACACCTGACCCTGCAATGGATCCAGGGCACAAAAACCCGAATGAGTGACCAGAACAAGAAGAAGTCCCACACTGACTGCCCAAGAAACCCAAAAAGTTCGAGATATAAGAATGGAAGGAGGAGAAACTGAATTGAAAAGGAAAGGGTTGTCCTATGCAATACAAATGGAGAAGTAGAAAAAGGAGGAGAAAAGGTATTTTATTTTACATGCCAAAACCCATGCCACCGCCCTGCTTCTGAGCGGCCTCACCTTGCATCTTCTCGCTAACCTTGATGTTGACGTCGAAGAACTTGCCGACACAGCGGTCGAGGCAGACGGACTCGCCCTTGTTCAGGTCACCTTCGCGATAGTCGGCGGGGATACATTTCTTGGTGCAGGATTCGGTGAGACTAGGGGGAGAAGCATCTATGTTAGTTGAGGGACAAGTATGTTTCATGGGGGGGTATGGTTCATGTGTCGTTCCATGTTGTCGGTTCTCGTCGTGTCCGATTTTTGGATGTCGGTGGTTTCGGATGGCCACGATGGGAAAGGAGTATTGAAGACATAGGCTCACCGGTTGAACATGTCGGAGATCATCTCGACTTCTGTCTCAGCGGCAGCGATCTTCTCCGCCGAGGACATCTTGGGGGCACCGCCGAAAAGGAAAGACATGGTGACGGTTGGATGGGTGGTTGTTGGGGATGGTTGGGGGTGTAGGAGGGACTGGAACAGAATGATGGTTAGTTTTTCTGGGTCGCCTGGGTGTAATTGGCACTCACAACTGGCACACTGGTCAGAGAATCAAGAGAAGGGGTGTGTTCGTTGGGAAGATATGGAGTCGTTGGCGTGAACCTGCAGCCGGGACAGTGACGATGAATCTTCTGGCCGGCCGGAGCTGGACGGGGCTCTCACCGCCTTAGCCCTCACCGCCCACCAGGGCTTTTGTCTCGCCGTCTCGCGTCCACAGCTTTTTCTCCTTCGCTTTCCCACACAACATGCACTCTCTTCGCCCCCGGTGGGCTGCACAGCTCAGCGCGGGGAGTCTTTGCACCAGGTAAGCCGATCCGACTGCAGTTTTCCCCCCTTCCCGGCTCGATCGCATGACGAGACAATCCCTATATTTTCAGAACCGCTGCACTGAATGCTTGGTTCTTCCAAGCAATGAATGCATCCGGAATCTACCATACTCTGATTGCCCCGAACCAATTCTGTTGGCATCTTGTCGAATGAATCATCATCACAAAGCGCCCACAAGCTAACAGTCTGTATTAAAGCACCGCATGGTCATCGACTCCCCTTGTACGGCCAGCTTTTCATACGAGGAATCCTGTCACTCGGTCCATAGTACCCACGTCGGTCGTTGCAAAAACGAGGAGTGGCAGCAGCGCTGCTTCTCCGGAGCGTGTCTTCAAAGACCGAGTTCAGGAGGTGCGGAGTGCCTACACAGATCCGTATCCCCGTCTTCCGACGGATCAACGCGCTGTCAGCTGTACGGACTTCCGGGCACGATATGCCCATATAGGCAATAATGAAACAGTAGAAGAGGACTCCGTCATCATTCATGGTAGGTCTTAGTCGGCCTCTAGCTCTACCTTGTTTTGGTCCTTGTACTTAGATCAGTAGGAAGGATACGTACCAGTAGACTGGCTGGGAGCAAATTGATCTTCTTCGATCTCGTCCAAGACGGCCATAAAGTCCAGGTGATGTGCAACCTGCGCCAGCTGGAGGGAATCTCTCCCGCCGAGTTCAAGAAACTGTACCGTCTGCTCCGTCGCGGCGATGCTTTCTGTAGGTTCTCTCAGCTGTGTCATGCTTCTCTTCGGGATGGTCCTCAGGCTGAACCATCACCTTTCTTCTCATAGCTGTAACCGGTAGACCGCACCGTACTGGTCGAGGGGAGCTCACTGTCGTCGCAACGGAACTCCCCCAACTGCTGTCGCCCTGTCTGCACGACATTCCCCTCGACGCAAAGGAGCATGAGAACTCCCCCTACCCTCGCCATGTTCAATTCCTCGCCGATCAAACTACGGCGGATATTATCAGAGCGCGATCTGCCATCGTGCAATATCTCCGTCAGTTCTTCCTCGACCGTTCATTTATGGAAGTCAACACCCCGATTGTAGGGTCGATCGCTGGCGGCGCAATCGCCCGTCCGTTCTACACTTCTGCTACCGAATTTCCGGATCGCGAACTATCCCTGCGAATTGCACCTGAGCTATGGTTGAAAAGGCTGGTAGTTGGTGGATTCGACCGAGTCTTTGAGATCGGGCCCTCATTCCGCAACGAGGGCATTGACAAAACCCATAATCCCGAGTTCACAACCTGCGAGTTTTACCACGCGTACGCCAACCTGGAGGACCTCATGTCTATCACAGAGAACCTCCTCTCCGGTATGGCTGCGCATATTCGCAAGCTCAACGAAACGAACGGCACCCTCAAGCCCACCGAGATTGACTTCTCTACGCCCTTCCGACGAATCGACTTCATCTCCGGTATCGAAGAGAAGATTAACCGCAGTCTTCCTGATCTGACCTCTCCCGATGCGCTGGCGCAAATCAAGCAGCTCTTCACCGACCTCTCACTCGACCTTCCTGAAAATCCCACCCTCCCCCGCCTCCTCGACGAACTCTGCAGCATCTACGTTGAGCCTGAATGTATCAACCCTACCTTCATCATCAACCCGCCCGAGTGTCTATCGCCACTGTCTAAGTCGTTCATCCACCCAACCACCAAGCAGCGTGTCGCAGCGCGTGGCGAACTTTTTGTCGAGGGTCGCGAAATGGTCAACACCTACGAGGAGGAGAACTCGCCTTTTGAACAACGGCGCAAGTTCGAGGACCAGGTGCGCTTCAGCAAAGATGCGAACGAGCCCGGCGAGATCGACGAGAGCTACCTAGAGGCGCTGGAATGGGGACTTCCCTCGACCGGCGGCTGGGGCTGCGGGATTGACCGGCTGTGCATGCTCTTCACTGGAGCGAAGAGGATTGGCGATGTCCTGCCGTTCGGGACTCTCCGCACAGTCACTCGACGATAGAGCATGTTTGTTGTCGACCGCGGACGGCGTATGATATGTGTAGATTAGGCAGTGTATGATATGCGAGGGCTCGTAGATAGTCTCCGATGGATTTATCTTATCTGGCGATAGCCGTCGAGGCTACAGCGGCAGACACCGTTACATCGTTTCAAGTGCACCCCATCGCGTAAGACAATTCGATCATTTTTCGCCAAATATCAAGCACGACAGCCGCTGATAACCGGACTCGGCTTGCTTCAACTCCCACACAAACACCATCGGAACGGCCCGAGCGGGGAAATCAACACCACCTCGTATTCAACTCTTATATCCACTTCGGTTCTGTGCAGACGCAACACACCACCCCTTCAACAGCCAACATGGGCTTGAATGGCGTGTCACAAGCCGAGCCTGTCACTGTGAGTCTGCAAGAGCTCCTCGACGGTGAGTCTCCCGGCCCATAGACCTACTTCGTATCAACTCATGTATCGCGTAGGGTCGGTATCCTTCGACAAGCTCACAGAAGCCTTTGGCCCGTCGTCTCTGGGGATCATCGTCGTGAAGGACCTGGATCCAGCCTTCCAGCATCTTCGCTCACAGGTCCTCTCCAACGCTTCCTATCTGGCAGCGCTCTCCGATGATGAACTAGGTTCGATGCATCCATGTTCCAGAGGAACCACTCCACTGACAGTTGATCAGAATCTCTCACCAGCCCCGAGGCAAAATACCTTGTTGGCTGGTCCTGCGGCAAAGAGACGCTGCGATCCGGCCACTTCGATACCCTCAAGGGCTCTTACTACGTCAACTGCGCCTTCTACCAAAGCCCAGAGCTGCAGGGTGCCCCGGCCGACGGCTTCCCCGATCTCCCCGGATACACGGCGCCCAACATCTGGCCTGCCGTAGAGCGTCTCCCGGTCTTTCGCTCGAGCCTTGAAGCCCTCTGTACGCTGATCATCGAAACCGCTGCCCTGGTCGCCCGCGCCTGTGATCGCTACGCCCAAGAGAACATTCCCGACTACAAATCCGGCTATCTGGAACACGTTGTCCGCTCCAGTCTTACCACCAAAGCACGTCTCCTACACTACTTCCCCGCCGAGCAGCCACGGGCAGATACCGACGACGACAACGACGATGACTGGTGCGCCACCCATCTCGATCACGGCTGTTTGACGGGCCTTACGTCCGCTATGTTCGTCGACGAAGCCGCCCATCCGCCTTCTACCGCGGACACATCATCGTCTCTGCCGGAACTGCCCTCCTCTCCAGACCCGAAAGCAGGTCTGTACATCCAGTCCCGCACGGGTGAGGTCGTCAAGGTGAATATCCCCAAGGACTGTCTCGCGTTCCAGACCGGCGAGGCCTTACAGTTGATCACCCAAGGTCGGTTCCGTGCTGTGCCGCACTTTGTGAAGGGGGCAAGGCCGGCTGGTGCGGCGAGGATTGCGCGCAATACGTTGGCGGTCTTTACCCAGCCGAATTTGGCGGAGGAGGTTGCGTCGGGGAAGACTTTTGGGGACTTTGCGAGGGAGGTGGTCGCGAGGACTTATTAGATTGCTTGCGGGTCGAGGTTACTTATGTAGGGAGAGTGGTTTAGTTTATGTCGAATGAAATGACAGCATGGATATGGTATTGGTCAAGTAGAGCTTGAGCAATGAAGTAATGAGTATAGCGTTCGCCTGCGTATCACTCCTTGTGTAAGTTGGTCACCCATACTTTGGTCGTTTATGCCACTCTGCATTAGGTGTATAATCGCCCTCTTCCGTCTCTTCTGTCCCTCCCCGGAGCTGGTCGATACGCGCAACATACACTTCCTCGTCCTCCGTCTCTGCCGATTCAGATGACTCCCCTTTTATGTCGGGGGTGCCTTCTTCCGCTGAGCTGACAGGATTACTCGCGTCCACGCCTCCGAGACCGGTACTGACGAGTTTACTGATCTTGCCCACGGCGCTGAAGCCCGAGCGTGCCTTTGTTGACGGCCGACCAAGTTCACCGGGTATCTTCGCATCTCGCAGATCCACCGGGTTAGCGTTCCCATCGATGACCCGCAGATTTGCCTGCCACATCTTCACGTTGCGAATTTCACTGAAATGTCCGGCGTCTTCGCCGTTCAGCGTGTCGATGGCGAGCGTTTGCGTGCGAAAGTCCCCCCAGAACCAGTCTTTGCCCTCGGGGATCCGCGCATCCACAGCCCGCGAATATTCTCGTGCCTTCAACACGCCCGGCAGATCAAACCCGAGGTGGGTTGAACTGAATAGCAGCTGCATCGCATCGGCCTCGTAACACCGTCCAATCACCATGTTCTGCGATACTTCCACCATTCGACCCTCCCACATTGGGTACCATTCTTTGTACGCGCTCATCCCGATCGATTGGAATGCGTCTACCACCTCTTGCGGCGTCAATGCTGGGGGGATGGGCTTGGGGTCCCCTGACGCTCGCTCCACCCGTCTGGGGTTCTTTGTGTACACCTTTCCCGCGATGCGCACCTCATACCGCTCCGCCAGCTGCGGGGAGCGTGGGTCCTCATCACATTGTATGAGGTGTAGCCGGATCTCGTCGATGACCATCACGTCCATGATAGCCCGATAGGCGTTTTCCGGTGAGTAATCGTAGTTCCACGGCTTGAGGCGCACCGCATCACCGACAAGCAAGAGCTCTGCGCCAATGAAGATACCCTTGCACAACACAGTCGCGTCCGGCCAGGTACCTCTAAGGTGATACTTGTCTAGCAGACTAAACGACGACATGACTGTGAGTGCGTATTCAATCGACGGGTGCAGTTCCTCGCGCGGGATGTCTTGTAGAAAATGCTCGTACGCATTGAACGGCTTGATGCATTTCAGGAACACATATTTGTATTGTAGTGAGTAGCTCTTGTCGTCGCTATTCGGGTCAGGGAATGTTTCCACCCGGAAACCGGAGTAGTTAACATCCCATGATTTGGATGGTGCATCTGTGTCTACCACGTCCTGCAGCACTGTCTCTTCCTCGGGGACTTGGCTAACCACTCCCGCCCGCCACACTGGGCGACCCTGATATTGGCCGTCCACGTATATTCCAACGCAATGCTCGTCCTTGTTCCAGGATAGCTCGCCTTCAAAGTGGGGGGTCCAGAGCACGATTTCCCCCGCGCGTGGGATAAAAGAGGGCTGTATGCTCATGCGCTCGAGGGTAGCGTCTAGCCCCGTGCGTTCGGCGCGCCAGTCCATGCTATTTGGTTCAGTAATGGGTTGGTCTAGTGTACCGCGCTTTTTCAGTTGTATCACTGCTGCTTTGAACACGTCCGGCGTGCCTTCGCAGTCACGGATGGGATTGGCTGTTGACGATCCTGGTGGGCGGCCTGGTCGACCTGGTCTTCTGCCAACTGGTCGGGCGACTGCCGTGCCAGGGGGCCTTCCTGGGGGCCTTCCATGTGGTCGACCGGATGGTCGACCGGGCGGTCTTCCGGTGTTTTTTATAGCAGAATTACCCTCTGTGAGTAGTGTTAGATGGGCGGTTTAGGCAGGGGGCGGTGATTTCCAGAGTGCAGACCTTTAGAGCGCTTCTTCAGCTTACCACAGAGTACGCAGCCGCATGAATTAGTGCCTCCTGTCATGAGGTAGTAGAAGTGAGGAAAGTATTGTACGGTTGATTGAAAGTACTGCCCGATGGGGTGGCCCCAGAGGAATCG
Organism: Aspergillus olivimuriae; assembly: GCA_003719415.1. Classification (NCBI taxonomy): domain Eukaryota; kingdom Fungi; phylum Ascomycota; class Eurotiomycetes; order Eurotiales; family Aspergillaceae; genus Aspergillus; species Aspergillus olivimuriae. The sequence continues at coordinate 9,900 of RHLO01000640.1, read as the reverse complement.
ATCACGCTGTGACATGGTCAGAGGGATGCACTGAGTGAAGGAGTGGAAAGTGTGTCTCACTATATCGGGATTCGTCCCACGCGGACGGTCGAACAGTGCGTATCCTTCTGGTAAGCTATCAAGGATATATTCTTTTCCTGAAGGCATGGTTAGTTGGTGCGCGACTTGTTGCGTGGTTCTAGCACATGGGCTGGAGGCGAAAGAGTCATTCGAGTCTTGCCTGAAGGCAAAGTGACGTGGGAGCTTTTGTGGGACAGCAAACACGCGAGTACACGCAGTTTTTGAGCGTCGCACAAATCTCTTACAGATAATACATACCTTCTTCGTGGGCTCCATTCCTCCTTAGCCATTCTTCGGCCAGTTTGCGACGGTAGTAATCATCGGCAGGCATACCCCATCTATCTTCCGTGGGCCATGTAGATCTGTCCCCATCGCTGAAGGTACGATCAATTGGAATGACTATGATATCTTCGTCTTCCTCTTGGGACTGTGAATCTTGTGAGGCAGACATGGTCAGGCAATTCTGGGGAATTTCAGGATGAAAGAGGGGTGATGTGTGAAGTGTAGTGGCTATGCGGGTGGAGTTATTTTGAGTTTGATGATATAGTATTGGGCATCATTGCTACTGGTGGTGGTGATAGACCTCTAGTTGTCGGGGGTGGTTGTTGGTGGGGAAAGAGCTTCAGATGTTTTGATCGTCCTCTGCGTTGAGTTGACTCGCTGGACCAGATCCATCGAACATGTATGAGTGGCTTAGTCATCGAGTATCAGGTGATTTGCACTACTCAGCGCGCATTATTATTCACCACCTCTTGGAAGGAATTGATCCCTTTCAGAATCGGTTGATATCTTTCACTCTGTAGATTGCTTATTATGGTAGTCTTTCCTGCGTGGCTGAGGTCTCGCGGCAAATTTTGGTCACTGTCAAATGCTTCCAGAACAACTGGGATAGAACTCTGTGAATGACCGATTCTTTGACACCTGAATGGTACGTGACAGGTTTTGCGTCTTTTCAGCGTATCAATGATGATAGGGTTATTCGCTGGTGTTTTCTTGGCTGTTGATCACGGTGTACTGGTATTGTTACTCCATACCCTACCTGCGCACCTGGGTAGAAAAGTAGCAAATCATCCGCATTCACCGCCGAATATATATTCGCCCACCATCATCGGGCTCATGTTAGATTCTACTGCGCAAAATGATTACAAAGTAATAGTGATGACAGCAAATGAGAATCACTGAAGACATATATACTTCAACCAAGCTCCCAGGAGTTCACAGGCGCTGAGGACGCGAGCATGTGGGGCTGGAAGAAAAGTCAAACAACCGTTGATGTAGTCAAAGATAGGCCGTGCAAACAAGCAACATCCGATGTGGTGTAATGGCTAACATCGCTGTCTCTCACACAGCAGCTCGGGGTTCGATTCCCCGCATCGGAATTAAGTTTTTGTTTTTGCTCGATGGTTCTCTACCCACCTGAACCGACTGCCCGAGCCGGGGAGCCACTGTAATACCATGGCCATACTGTGCGAAATTCGACACCCTTAGAGGGACCTAGTTTGTATTTAATTGCTCAGGTGCAGAGCCTCGCGGGAGCAGCAATAATACAATACACCCTGTGAACAGAATGCCTCATACCTACTACCCTGAGAAGAAGAGCCGTTTAATTCCACACGTAGCTTGGGGAGAATAGCCCATCCTGGGCCCCAGAGAAAGCATATGGTGACCAGAGACCCCACTCAGATATCCTAAAGCATTTTTCCTGCCCCAATAACTGGTCCTCCTTTGACCCAGACTACTCATCTCCTGGATCTACGTGCTGAATTCCGCCTCTGCGGCACCCAAGAATTGCTCAGTAGTGAGAAGCAGAAGACAGCCCAGCACGCAAGTCTGCCCATGAGTAGGAGGCCCTGTCAAGACTAAGGTACCTGAAACAAACGGTATTCAATAAGAGTGGGATAATTCCGTTCCGTGACAGGTAATACAAGAAGAAGACTTGAAGACGGGCAAGAAGCCAGCTCCAAAAGACAAAGTTTATCATTACCTATCAAGGTTAGATAGGTGCTCCTCAGGTCTCTAAGCTGAGCCCGATCATATGCCACAAAAAGAGCCAAGCTTTTACCCAATCAGCATGTTAGCTCAGGGGAAGAGCGGTATGTAATCACTTGCCGAAAATCTCAGCGAGATCATTGGCTGACAGACACACAGCCGGGCTCATAACCCGGAGGTACGTCTACACCTCAACAGGTTTCAACTCGAACAACAACTAATAGCAAGAAGGACCCTGGATCGAAACCAGGACATGCTATCCTACTCTTTTTTTTTCCTTTCTTTTTTTCCTTTCTTTTTTTTCCTTTCTTTTTTTTCCTTTCTTTTTTTTCCCTTTCTTTTTCCCTTTCTTTTTTCCTTTCCTTCGTCCCTTTTTAATCCAATTATGACACTCTCATGAGATTCTCTTTACGCTGACCGACGTTCATCCCCTCACCTTCAATATAATAATTGCCTGTTTATTCCGACCTGCAGGGTTGCTGGTTCAAAGGAAAGACCAGCGAGTAGCGCGCATCATTGACTGATGCCACCAAAAATGTGGATAGCAACATTTCCCAGAGAAACTCTTGCATCCACCGTAGGCGCCGTGACCACAGATTTGGCTTGGACTGTTCATGTGATGGAAGCTGGTGGTTCAGCGCGCAGCAGTCAAGTGCGTAGCCTCCATTCCTCTGTACTTGAACATTGACAGCAGCCACACTGGCCAAGATCGCGGTCAACATGCGGAGTACTGCTGAAGAACCCATCCTACGGAGTACTCCGAGCGCCAGCCCCGCCGATAGTAAGTATGTCGGACAATCTGTACTACTACATAGAGAGCCCCTCCGTCGGGGTGTGGGGTCAACATGCTTCGTGAATTGCATAATATAGACCTATATAGTTTGACTAACCCAATTTACAGGCCTCACGGAACCGAAATAAAGCAAGAGGTTAAAAGGAATATGGCAAGCAAGGATATCGCTGAATGGAATGACGGAGACAAGATTAGACAACTGCCATGATGTCTGCCCCACGGCTGTTCTCCCCCTTGCGGCAATCGCTCATCAATAATAGCGTAAAAAACCGGGCTCGACAATTGTTTTTGTTGGAACTCGCTTGGGCACGGATCCTGGGCAATAATCACAATGGGGACGCAGTCCTCGATGCTGATGGCTCCAGGCATATCGGCAGTGGTTTATTGGGTCTTGAAGAGGAGGATAGCGCAGTGACCAAGGTAGAAGTAGATGAAATGCTTCGTTTCTGTGATGCAATTAGTGCCAATGTTGGTGTGAGCGACTCAATCGACGATGAGCATACCGTGCGTAACGAAGCTGCCAAAGTTTCTGCCTACCACGCAATGCCATGTAGCTCCTTTACGGGAATCGAACTGTGTACACACGTGAGCGATGACAATGCGGTTGCTAGGGGGAGGGGGAGGGGCAGGCGAACTTCTCTCTTGATATACTGCGCAATATCCTGTCGACAATTAGAAAGTGTTCTTGAAGCGTAACACGCATCTCTGCTCACCTTCTCAATGTGGTATTTCTCCATCGCCTCGATCGCTACTCAATTAGCCGCTAACTCATCATCCGAGGGACGTCTCAGCTCAGCCATACCGACTTCGACAGCCTCTTGCTGCATATCTTCCGTCTGGTATTCACTTGATGAGTAAAATTCTCTGATTCACATCACGGAGGACCTCCTACCATGTCGACGGACTTGATTTGCGCTGGATTCCAGGTTAGTTGGCCGAGTCGGTCAGCTACCCGGGGGGTACTCACGCTCGAGCTTGTCCTTCTTTTCGGTAGCCATGATGTTTGTTCGGTACGAGAGGTCCCGGTCGGATGAGAAGTAGCGTAGATGGGTTTGAGGACGGATTGGATCGCACAGACGGGGACGAAAATTGGAATAGGGATCTCTCCACGACGGTGTTCTGCGCGCGATGACGAGGAGCTCCGCGTAGGTAAGAGCGCACGGACCAAGAGTCTCTCGCCTTCACCGCCTTCGGGTCGTTACCCAAAATAAAAAGCTTCAAAATTTTTTTTTCTGCTCCTACCCTCCTTCCTTTTTGCGTCTGCCCTTATTGATTCAATCTTCTCCCCTGTTGGCCACGGCGAAGCCGCAGGCATTTTTTTTCAAAATGGAGAGTACCAGAGTATTTGTCTCTGGCCTTCCGCCTACCTTTTCCAATGACCAACTCAGGAAGCATTTTGCTACTCGCTTCCAGGTCACTGACGCGCACGTTCTACCCAAGCGTCGCATTGGCTTCGTTGGCTTCAAGAGCGCCGAGGTTGCCAAGGAAGCAGTGTCCTACTTCAATAGGACATATGTGAAGATGTCGAAGATTTCTGTAGACATTGCGAAGCCGGTATGTGAATTACAGTCGTCTCTTCTGATTTGTTGTCTTTCCTCCCATTGCGTTCGCTGACCAATAAAGGTGGTCTGGAGACTGACCAGAATGGCTATAGGTCGACTCCGAACCTGAACATCGGAAACGTGGCAAGGACACTGCGACGGATGATTCGCATTCCACACTCAAGCGCAAGCGTGATGGCGAACCCGCCACGCAGGACCCCAAGCTACAAGAATATCTTTCTGTAATGCAGCATTCGTCCAAGACCAAGACCTGGGCGAATGATGCCGACCTTCCCCCAACAGCACCCAATGACACTGCAAAAGAGCAGCCTGAGGTGGATGATACCCCCCAGGATCTCACCTATGCGCAAAGGAAGAAGGCAAAGACGGGAGAGGCAGAGGATCCGTATGCCTCAAAACAGGCTGAAATCAACATGGATACTCATGAGCCCATGGTGGTTGATACTCCAGGGAATGATGACAACTCTCCCCCAAATGCGCAGGAGCCGGGTGACGCCGCCTCGCAAGCCGAAGAACAACAAGCCATCTCAGATGCTGATTGGCTTCGGTCCAAGACCAGTCGCCTTCTTGGTCTCTTGGATGAGGATGAACAGGCGGAATTCGGATCTGCTGCGCCAGACAATGCTGCCCCAACGACTCAAGTCGAGGACCGTACAGATGCCGTGCCTGAAAGTGCTGAGAATGCTGAACCAGTAGTGGCACATGACGAGTCGAAGACACAGAAAGAACCGGAGGTTGACACGAATATTGAAAACATTCGTATCTCTGCCCGTCTATTCATAAGAAACTTGTCCTACGATACGACGGAACAGGACCTCGAATCACTTGTCGTGCCATTTGGCAGGATTGAAGAGGTTGGTTCTCCTTACTCTTTTGCTGTCTCCCCATTCTTTCCCTCCCCTCGGTACCTGCCGAAATCGCTCGCATGATGATTTCTCCTGATAGGGACATCCGATGCAAACGCATGTGATGTGAACTTAAGACAAGAGATTTTAGTAGATGCTTCTTGAATATCTGAAGAGCGATTGTCATTTTTTTTTCTCTCTCGCCTAATTGCAGACTCATCGTGTATGTTTGCTAACGAATTCCAGATTCACGTTGCCTTTGATACCCGGCACAGCACGAGCAAGGGCTTCGCTTATGTTCAGTTCGTGGATCCTGATGCAGCTGTTGCGGCGTACAAGGCTCTGGATGGGAAACATTTCCAAGGTCGCTTGTTACATATTCTTCCTGCATCCGCGAAGAAGACGTACAAGCTTGACGACCAGGACTTGGCGAAATTACCCGTCAAGAAGCAAAAGCAAATCAAGCGGAAACAGGAGTCGTCGTCTTCCACATTCAGTTGGAATTCTCTGTTCATGAATGTAAGTCAACAATGGTACAATAATACGCAATCTCAATTGCTAACAAGACCTCTTTAGGCTGACTCGGTTATGTCTTCAGTGGCTGAGCGGTTGGGTGTTTCAAAATCCGACTTGCTTGATCCTACATCCTCTGACGCTGCAGTGAAACAAGCTCATGCGGAAACGCATGTTATACAAGAAACGAAAGCTTACTTCACTGCGAATGGCGTTAACCTAGATGCCTTCAAGTACCGTGAACGTGGAAACACTGCTATCCTAGTAAAGAACTTCTCGTTCGGGGTCAAATCGGAGGACCTGAGGAAGCTATTTGAGCCTTTTGGGCAGCTCACAAGATTACTAATGCCCCCCAGCGGCACAATAGCCATCGTCGAATTTGCCCGACCAGACGAAGCCCAGAAAGCTTTCCGCGGGCTGGCCTATCGCAAACTGGGAGACTCGATTCTCTTCTTAGAAAAGGCTCCGAAGAACCTCTTCGAGGGTACAACAACTGCACAAGCGCCTGTTCTCGAGACTAAGGCGGTGTCGCAAGGATTCTCCACGGCGGATACCTTTGCGGCAGACGAGCCCGAGGACCTGGTGGCTACTGCAACTCTCTTCGTAAAGAACCTTAATTTCAACACCACGAATGACAAGTTCGTGGACGTCTTCCGACCGCTGGACGGGTTTGTATCAGGAAGACTCAAGACCAAACCCGATCCGAAGCGGCCTGGACAGACGCTCAGCATGGGCTTTGGTTTCGTTGACTTTAGGACCAAGGCACAGGCCCAGGCTGCTCTGGCCGCGATGAACGGCTACAAGCTTGACCAACATGAACTGGTAGTTAGAGCCTCTCATAAGGGTATGGATGCAGCTGAGGAGCGACGACGCGAGGACACGGCGAAGAAGATCGCGGCGAGAAGGACAAAGATCATCATCAAGAACTTACCGTTCCAGGCGACCAAGAAGGAGATTCGGTCCCTCTTCGGAGCGTATGGACAGCTTCGCTCTGTCCGGGTTCCCCAGAAGTTCGACCGGTCTGCTCGTGGTTTCGGTTTTGCGGACTTCGTAAGCGCTCGCGAAGCGGAAAATGCCATGGACGCGCTGAAGAACACCCATTTGCTCGGTCGACGACTGGTCCTGGAGTTTGCCAACGAGGAGGCCATCGACGCGGAACAGGAGATCCAGCAGATCGAGAAAAAAGTAGGCGAGCAGCTGGACAGGGTCAAACTCCAGAAGCTTACGGGCACGGGGCGCAAGAAATTCACTGTAGGGGCCCAGGACGACGGCGAGGAGCGATAAAGGCCGCCCTTCTCCTTCTCCCTGCGCCGAGGGGGAACGTTGATTGCGAGAGTGGACTCCGAGATATTAATCCCTTGCGTGGCTATTGCCCGACGGACGTGCAGCAACACGTTCCTGCTGTCAGCGCCGGGGCCTGCAGCACGCGTCCTGCAAAGGGCCGCTGCTCGTGCAGATGAATCCAGTGCTTTATCTTCCATCCCATCTCGGGCTTTTTCCATCTCCTGCAAACCTAGGCTTTCCCGTATACCCCTTCTCCCTCGTCTGCCGTCTGGGGGACGCAACATCGTGAGAACCCTGGATCCAACGCGACAACCGGGCTAAGGAGCCACGGCTCCAGCCTGCATTCCGGTTGTGCTCATCGTAAACAACCTCTACATTCCGCCCCTCTGGCGATAGGCGTTGTTGTTGGTCACGGTGCATTCCTCGGGGTGGTCTCTGCCCCAACTCGCCCGCGATGGCGCCCTTGTACCTGCATCCTGAGCCGTCGTTGAGGTTCATGCTCTGCGGCGTAAAATCTCCGACTCGACGTTCACTGGATCGTGCTCCTGGAAGACCCCTTGCGTCGGTTTCCGGATCAGTTCATCGTGAACTTCCTTCCCTCCTGATTTGCTGCCCACAGGGTGACGGTCACTGTCCCTCCTCCCTTTGGCACCTGCAGGACGCGTGAAGCTCAGGTCAAGGATCCCCGCCTGGGGCACTGGACGTTGCCCTCGAGGGGCTCATCTAAACAGGCAGCGTGATCGAGTAATGCCGCAACTGGGGCCACATTGCGCGCTTCCCCTTCGAGGGGAGTGGAATGGAGGCCCTATAAACACCATGCTGCTCGCTCCCACATTCTCTTTCCCAGGTTCTTACATTCTCTTCGAGCAATTACGTTCTTTGATCCGCTCTTTGGTTGCCGCTACGTTCTTTTCCCGGCAGTCAGCATTGTGCGGTCTTCTTCTGCTCTCTTTCTTCGGAATCTGTCATTCTTTCGAGAGCCTATCTTAGGTAGTCCGCTCCATGGCTACTACTGACTGGCAGCCTGACTGTATTGTGCCCCAGAACCCACCTGCTCTAGAGAGTATCGGAGCCCATACGGATCGGGCTCTTCAGAATACCTCTGGGAACGTGCAGTCCTACTCAGATAGCCTCGCCCCCCACGACACTACAGGGCGAGACCATGCTCATCATCTGCATCAATATGCCTACAAGTACCCTCCTCAACACCCGGCTCCAGCCCATCCACTCCCTCCTGCTGCTGCCAGCTTCCACCACCAGCACGTCCTAGCCAACCGATGGCAACAGAAGAGGCTTCGTCGCATCCAATCGCATGGGCATAGCCACTTGGTGGGGCCTCGAAGAGGCAAGAGCTATCTCAAGTCCCAGAAATACTTGGAGTATAGGTCCCGCCCTCGTCGGGACACTGGCAAGGATGGGGAACCTGTATGGTCCGATGAGCTCGAGGATGCCTTCCAACAAGGTGAGCTAGCCGTCTCTCTCCTTTTCTACAGAAAGTCCAAGAATACTAAATACCTCACAGCCCTTGAAGCTAACCCCCCCATGGGCCGAAGGAAGTGGTCGGAACGGGGCAAGTCCTATGGTCGAAATGAGTTGATCGCCGAGTTCATCTTCAAGGCTACCAACAAGAGGCGGACCCGGAAGCAAGTCTCCAGCCACCTGCAGGTTTTGGACTCCTTCCTCAAGGGGGACCCCGATTGTGAGTGTTCTCAGCCTTTGGCATATCTTCATAACAACCCAGATGAGGCTAACAACCATCTACAGGGGAAAGACTTGTTCGGGAGCAGCCTACAGACCGCGCGACCAGCCAGCCACAAGCGGCAGGTCCACGATGGAGAACCTCCATGGAACACCCCTTGTCAAGCCACTACAACAGTCACCTTCACGTTCCTTACCATGATCCTCTGCGGCCGGTCCAGCCGTATGTGGGAGAGTTGCCCCCACCCTTCCCTCTGAACCCCAATGTGCATGATGCCAATATCAACACGATTCAAGGGCTCAGCTTTGACATGTGGGTTAGTGCGCCCAACCAACTGGATCGGATCGAGCATGCTTCCCATGAATACACTCGTTTGCAAGGCGACCAGCGTCATCCTGTCGCCCCTCCCATGTCTCTGGAGAGCATCGTCGGTTGGCGCACTTACTTTCCCTACCTGAACGCTTTGATGACCGACCCAAATACATCCATGAATTGTGAAATTATCTTTCTTGAAGTCAACCTCAAGTTAATGAATGACTTCCCTGAGCAAGGCTCGCGGCTGGGAATTCAGTTGGAGTTGGACTTTGCCCCCCCGGCTACCGGTGATGCTCCAGTCAGTCAAATGGACAACTGGACTTGCAGCACATACATGTATGAAGAAGGCCAGAAGATTCTCGAGGTGAACCATGAACTGTCGAAGCCACCGTCTTCGAAAGTAAAGCCACCATTCGAGTCTTCCTGGTGGGCCAAGCTCTTCACACAACTCACCCAGGAAAAGCAAATGGCCGAGAAGGAGGGCCAGCATCATGCGGCTGACGAGCACACCCGTCAATTCTTCCGCACCATGTCAGCCGTCCAAGAAATTCGCGCGACTCCTCCCAATGCCCGGAGACTGTCTAACCATTATCATGGCAACTCGGGCGATGAGAGCAAGCGGGTCGCGATTCTTCTCTGGAAATTCCGCCAGACACGAGAAGGCGAGGTTGGCACGACCACCTGGCGAAGACTCTTTCCTCCGGCGGACCGCACGACGGCGACGAGTCCACGTCCTGCTACTGGGATTGATCTTCCACCTCTGCCCTCGGAGCCGATCTTGCTGAACAAGCCACCTGCAATGAACATCTACCAAGCACCTCCCCAGCCCCCCGGCATGAT
>RHLO01000639.1:0-29136 GCA_003719415.1 Aspergillus olivimuriae | reverse complement strand
CTTCACGCCCTCCCCCTTTTTTCCACTCTTATCGGGAAAAAACCCTTTTAAATAACCCCAAAAAAACCCGGAAAATCTTGAAAAAAAGTGTGAGTGCATCTTCCTCGTGCGAGAGCTGGTTGTTTCGATCATCGGGTCTGCCGGGTGTGCCTCTGTGTGCGCTCGTCTCCCTCGTCGCCTTCCCCTGTTGTTTCAAAACGATTGATTTGGATGACGAGGGACATCGGGTGTCATCACCTCTGTCTGTTCCATCTGTCCCTTGCGATCGCTGCCTCAATCACCTGGTGTTCTATCGCTGTTGCTTTCCGTTTTTCTTCCTCTTTTTTTTTTTTTTTTTCCTTATCAGCCGTGGTGTAGCGGCCGCGGCGAACAGACCAACCCTCTTCCTGCCCCTTTCCTGCATTTGATCCTTAAGTCATCCTTCGAGATTCCGCGTCGTTGTGGGTGTCTTCCCTGTTGCTTGTTTGCCTCGAACTGGGTGGGTGTGGACGAGGATTGAGACACATTTTCTGCAGCTCCACCGATCCATCTTGCCCTGATCTTCATCCCACTTTGATAAGGCTGAACGTGTGTGCTAACCACTCCGTTGTCGCACAGCATCAACTCCATCCATCCTCCCTCTTTTCCTCCTTCACCAAAAAAACCACAAAAACCCAAAATCAACATGTCTGCCGACGCCGCCACTACCCCCGCCGTCGCCGAGACTCCGGTCAACGGCACCCCGGAGACCAGCACCACCCCCGCTGCTGCCCCTGCCGCTGAGGGTGCTGCTGCTGAGGCTCCCGCCACTCCCGGTGCCTCTCAGCCTCACTCCGCCTCTCTCTATGTCGGTGAACTCGACCCCTCCGTCACCGAGGCCATGCTCTATGAGCTCTTCTCCTCCATTGGCCAGGTCGCCTCCATCCGTGTCTGCCGTGATGCCGTCACCAGACGCTCGCTCGGATACGCCTACGTCAACTACAACAACACAGCCGATGGAGAGCGCGCCCTCGAGGACCTGAACTACACGCTCATCAAGGGCAAGCCCTGCCGTATCATGTGGTCCCAGCGTGACCCCGCCCTGCGCAAGACTGGCCAGGGTAACGTCTTCATCAAGAACCTGGATGCCGCCATCGACAACAAGGCCCTCCACGACACCTTCGCCGCCTTCGGAAACATTCTCAGCTGCAAGGTCGCCCAGGACGAGTTCGCCAACTCCAAGGGCTACGGTTTCGTCCACTACGAGACCGCTGAGGCTGCCAACAACGCCATCAAGCACGTCAACGGCATGCTCCTGAACGACAAGAAGGTCTTCGTCGGCCACCACATCTCCAAGAAGGACCGCCAGAGCAAGTTCGAGGAGATGAAGGCCAACTTCACGAACGTCTACATCAAGAACCTCGATCAGGAGACCACCGATGAGGAGTTCCGCACCATGTTCGAGAAGTTCGGTGATATCACCTCCGCCACTCTGAGCCGTGACCAGGAGGGCAAGAGCCGTGGCTTCGGTTTTGTCAACTTCGCCACCCACGACAGCGCGCAGGCCGCCGTCGAGGAGATGAACGATAAGGACATCAAGGGCCAGAAGCTCTACGTGGGCCGTGCCCAGAAGAAGCACGAGCGTGAGGAGGAGCTCCGCAAGCAGTACGAGGCCGCTCGTCTCGAGAAGGCCTCCAAGTACCAGGGCGTCAACCTGTACGTCAAGAACCTGACCGACGATGTGGATGATGAGAAGCTGCGCGAGCTCTTTGGCCCCTACGGCACCATCACCTCCGCCAAGGTCATGCGCGATACCAACGTCGAGGCCGACGCTCCCGAGTCCGACAAGGAGGAGAAGAAGGACGAGGAGACCAAGGAGACCGAGAAGTCCCCCGAGCCCGAGAAGGCCGAGGAGACTACTGCGGAATCCACCGAGGACAAGGAGAAGGAGAACAAGAAGTCCGAGAAGAAGCTCCTTGGCAAGAGCAAGGGCTTCGGTTTCGTCTGCTTCAGCAGTCCCGATGAGGCCTCCAAGGCTGTCACCGAGATGAACCAGAGAATGATCAACGGCAAGCCTCTCTACGTCGCCCTTGCTCAGCGCAAGGACGTTCGTCGCAGCCAGCTCGAGGCCAGCATCCAGGCCCGCAACACCATCCGACAGCAGCAGGCTGCCGCCGCCGCTGGAATGCCGCAGCCCGTATGTCTCCCAAGCTCAACATCTTTCTGGTTTTATACGTCAATGAATGCTAATATGTTCTCTAGTACATGCAGCCCGCTGTCTTCTACGGCCCCGGCCAGCAGGGCTTCATGCCCGGTGGTCAGCGTGGTGGTCTGGCCTTCCCTCCCCAGCCCGGTATGGTGATGGGTATCCCCGGTGGACGCCCTGGCCAGTACCCCGGTCCTTTCCCTGGCCAGCAGGGTGGACGTGGCATGGGTCCCAACCAGATTCCCCCCAACTTCGGTCAGGGTCTTCCCATGGGCGCGATGCAGGGCCCTGGTGGCATCCCTAACGGCATGGGCTATCCCCAGATGGCTCAGGCGCAGTTCGGCCGTGGTGCTGGTGGCCGTGGACAGGTCCCCGGCATGCCCATGGGCCAGGGTATGCGTGGTCCTGGTTATGGACAGGGCCGTGGCGGTGTCCCCCCTCAGGGCCAGATGGGCCGTCCCCAGGGTGGTCGGGGTCAGAACGCCCAGCCCGCTGCTGGTCGTGGCGAGGAAGCCCCCGCTACTGGCATCACCTCTCAGGCTCTCGCTGCCGCCCCCGCCCCTCAGCAAAAGCAAATGCTGGGTGAGGCTCTCTACCCCAAGATCCAGGCCCAGCAGCCTGAGCTGGCTGGTAAGATCACTGGTATGCTTCTGGAGATGGATAACACCGAGCTCCTTAACATGTAAGTCCTTTCCCTATTTCTCTACCCTTTTTTTTGCTCGTTTTGTTGGGTTGCAGACTAATTGGACCTCCCTATCTAGGCTTGATGACGAAGAGGCCCTCCGCGCTAAGGTGGACGAGGCCATGACTGTTTACGACGAGTACATGAAGAACAAGGGTGACGGCGAGGCCCCCGCTGAGGCCGCCAAGCCCAAGGAGGCTGCGAAGGAGGAGTCCACGGAAGAAAACAAGTCGTAGATGATAAGTGTTTCAACGCCCTGACGCACGGGAGATCGGGCTATGGAGTTTACTTGTGACACGGTCTGCCATGATGAAAGATCTTTGATTCACCTTTCTTCTCTTTGCCCTTTCCCCCCTCCTTTTTTCCTTGTTTTGATGACCTACCACTTATCCCCAAACCACCTTTACTCGAATTAACGATTATTATTTCCTCTTCATTTTCTTCCCTTTGCTCTTCCTCTTATCCCTCCCCTTTCTCATTCCTGATATCCCCTCAGTTCCCGAAAGAAAAGTTTTTTTGCTAGTCTTTCTCTATCTGGTCCGGATCTCCTCCCCGAGCGACTTCAAAAAGGATCGGTGTTAATGGATTTTTCCTGATTTCTTTCCTCTCATCTCCTGAACTGGTCTTTTCCCCGTCTGACTTCTTTCCCTTCATGTGTACCGGTAGACCATGACGCGTATGAAGCAGGGACTGGGCCCTCTTCCAAAAAGCAAGGATGAGTAAGGATGAACCACAGATTGGGATTGGGGAACCAAAAGTTCGGATGCCATAGTTGCTTGTACTCTTTCCTCTTCTTTCCCTCTGAGCAGGTTTGATGCCACGAGACAGACAGGAGGATGTTGTGATGTGATGTCTCATAGCCATGCACACACTTGATCCGACTGCCTCGTTCATATGAGTCTGTCTTCTTTTGTCTATGCTTGCGCTCTTCTGCTATTTGCTATGAGTGTAAAATAGATCTACGAGTTCCTCACGGCCTTGATCAATTTCCTGCGAAGTAGAGACCACGTGACTACATGCGGATCTATAGAGCCGATGGATATCTAGTCCCTAGACACGAAACAAGCAACGTGCGATCCTACCGCACATTCTATGGTAAATCAAGAACGACAAGGAAGTATTTCAATAACCATGTGTAATATCTAAGTCTTTGTGTCCGGGTATTTAGCTGTCAGTCGTAGTTACTCCATCCCACTCCCAAACTCCGGATCTCAATCTTTTGACCCCAAAATCTTTGGTGGTCGTCCAACAAGATCATCCTTCGAACATACCTATAACATACGCTTCAGATATCTTTCCGCCATCTGGACGCATTCTCGGTAATCTACGACTGCTCTGATACGATGGGTGGCGAAACACAGCCTGGACAAGGCTGAGAACCAGCCAAAATAGACAAAACCAGTTGCCACCTCCCCCGCTTCCACCCGCGGCTTTGCTCGTGTGTAAAAAGGTGACACCTCAAGGGCGGCCATATCAAACGCAACCATTTTTCATGATCAATTCATTCAGCTGTCTCCCATAAGTTTTGGCTTCAACGTGGGGGACTTTCTGGCTGGCATGCTGCTGCTGCGTTGTCTGTACAAGAGACTAGGGATTCACCAACGTTTTTCCAGGCAAGATCTACAGAGTAAGATGAACCGGCTGTGGTCATATCATTATTGTGGGTTGGAGTAGTTATCGATGTAAGGGTTGACAGCGGTCGTACACCAATCACACTGCAGGAAAGCAAAGGAAGGTTTAAGCCGCACTTTCTTTGAAGAGGGGATCGGATGAATCACCGGGTGAGTGATGATCAAACACCGCTTTCATTTGCAGTTACCAGCGGAAACAATACTGCCCGCCTACTTGCGGCAGAAGACGCGCGTACTGATATCACGGACTGGAAGGGAAGGTTGCTTCTTCTCTTACACGCAGCTGGAAGAAGAGACTCCTAGAAAAGGACTCTATTGCGGTAATTGACAGCAGAAGCTGAAAGGAGAGGTTCCTGATGGGATTCATATTGTTGGACCACGACCCGGCGCCCGATACTGAAGATAAAGGACCGAGCCGTGTATAGGAACTTTCTCGTTCTTTTCAACCCTCCTGGAGAAGAAAGCCTTCACATGATCTCTGCACATCAATATCCAAAGTATGTTATTCGTAGCACCTATGTAGAGAAAGAAAAAGGCAGAGGGAGAGACATTTGACCACCTGCTTCTTGGCGATCACGCCTTTTCTCCCCAGGATAGTCCTACAGGTAAAGAAGCATAGATGTAGGCTCAACCACAGATCATCACAACGGACGACCGTAGACTAGAAACTCGGATACTGCTGCCCAAACATATCGAGAAGGTTGTCAAAGTTGCCTCCCTGAAGCAAATCTACCATGTCGAGATCCAGCTCCATCATTGAAGTCGTAGCCGGATCATCGGAGAGGATTGGACGGATCTCTCCTTGTGATGGGACATCTGACGGCAGGGGAAGGGGCAGCTGACCGTCAGTTCCAATACCTGGGTCGTCGAAACCGCCGGGACTGCTTGTTGTGGGTCCAGACAGCGAGGGGAAAGTTTGCGTTTTGGGTGTAGGGTTCTTTGGTCCGCTGGTGATTATACTTTCTGCTGCAGCTGCAGTGGGTGTGAGACTTATGGTAGAGGCAAGACGAGTGGTGGAAGAGTTGGGAGGTTGTGAGGGGGTGGAGGAGGGATGTTCTATCTCCTGGTCGAGACGGCGTTTCTTTCGAGGCTGTCGATTGGGGGTCTGATCCTGGGTATTCTGTTGTAGGGGTATGGAAGACGCTGATGGAAGTGTTGAAGGGGGAGCAGCTTGTTGGATACGGTGGGAGAGAAGCGAGAGGGCACGGTGGCAATGTTTGGCCGTTTCCCATTGGGTGGACATGGTGCGGAGGATGGAGAGACATTTGTCGATTTCTCTGCGAAGAGGTCAGTTCCGTCATGGACGGGTGTTTTATCCGAGCTTCTGAGAGAATAGAAGGGTGGCGTAAGAAGTGGGTGAGTGTCTTTGGTGGACGTTCTCAGCGGTAAGGAAGAGAGCGACAAACTTACTGGTACCCCTTCGACAGCACATATTGTCTTAATTGACAGGCAAATGCAAGTACGAGACCAGACATCCATGCTGCAGACAGGAAGCCAGGCCAGAAGAGGGCCTGACCGCTTTGGACTTGCGCCGTTAGCGCGATGAGAATCTCCCTTGCGGCGCCGATGCAGGTCTGCAGTGCGGAGCCGAATTCTGGGGTAGAGGGACTGAGGGAAAGCGAGGGGCGGTTAATGAGGAGGATGAGGTGTTGATAGAGCACGGTAAAGAAAGGACCGAAGTGGAAGGGCTTGTCATTGTTGTTACTGTCGACCTTGGCAGTCTGTGTCGTATGATGGTGGTCGTGGTGTGGAAGTCCCTGGAGGTCGGAGGAGAGGCCGTTCCACCATTTGTGGACGTCAGTGACGAGCACGAGGACGGAGCTGCGGCGGATGGAGCGCACGAAGATGGACTTGTGGAAGAGTTCCAGGGCACGGCCGGTTAGCGTGCCGGACTCAACGTAGCTAGAGAAGGCGAGTTGCCGTCTATTGTGCTCTTGCTCCTGTCGAGATTCAGTGGGCTGATCTCGCTGCTGATAGTGGGTTTGACTGTGGGCTTCTGGAGTAGGGCTAATAGGAGACTGCCCAACGCTGTTGCTATGGTTTGATAGCAGAGACAGAGACCAGCTGCCTAGCGGGAGAATAGTTTCGAAGGAACCAGGAATGTGCGCTTCTTGGCCTCCTGGGAGGCATACGTCGATATCAGAGTCTTGGATACCAAGAGGCAGGCCGAGGGCCTGGCTTAGGTATCGATCAATGGCATATGCGCACCAGAAGATACGCTTGCGCAATTGCCGGTCATGCGTGGAGAGCTCTCGATAGCGGAACGGACAGCGATGGAGTCCGGCGTGCACCATCGATCGAAGCATGCAGCCTCCTATCGTGGACGCGGGCCGTAATGACATCCTAGAAACGAGAAACAGCTGCGATGCCAACAGGGCTTGCAGCGATGGGAGATCGCTCCGACAGGTGAGGGTGCCGAGCAGCGCGTGCATGCTGCTGGGGCTCTCGATGCATGATTCCGGTGGGAGACATGAGTCTGTCCGGAGATGACTGGCTAAATTGAACACGCATTGAAAGATGGTTGTCCAGCAGGCGCTGCGATGGTCCTGGGTTCCAGATGGCGAGTGCTCATGATCTTGACGACAGCCAGAGTAGAGCAGTTCCATAGCTTGCAGGAAAGTCGGACCGTGGAGAAAAGGAAAGAGCGGATGCCAGACTTTGAAGTACAGCATCATGAGCTCGCGCGCTGTCTCTAACGGCGGCGCCTGGCCCAGGAGTGCTGCCACGGCTGGGTCATACTCCCACTGGCAGAGGCTATGTTCGCCTGCTGATAGCGGCGATGTATGTGCCACGGAGGATAGGACCGAGTGCTTGTCCCCGTCGCTGCCCACCAGGGTATCTTCTGGCGGCGGGAACTCCTGCCCTGATGAGGCATTTCCCAACGCGCCATGGGTTTTCAAGAAGGCCTGTCGAACAGTATTGATGAAGTAAACGCCGCTGGCACTGCCCACAAATTGACTTTCCTCATTGGAATGGGCTCGGAGGGAGCCAATCTCTGACATGCGAAGCGCGAGATCGGAGGACTCCATGATAGCTGGATCATGATGTCCTGGACAGAGAAATGGGCCGAATAGATCTGTCTCGAGAGACTGGACGGTGGAATTATCTCTATGCAGGCGCAGATGAAGTCGAAAGATGAAGAAAAGATGCAAATGAGGAGACGTGGCTGAGTCATCCATTAGGGCTTTTGTCCCTCGGCCTTCATCATCCTTCTCTGCCATTCTGTTCCTAATATATCCGCATTGCATTGAACTTATTCTACTGGGAGTGGATCTTACAGACATATTGTTTGAGTTCTGCGGCGAATGAAATTCCATGCTCTACCTTTGTCACAAACAGCACTGATTGGGCTCGGACGCACAGAATGAACAAGTATAGAATCACCATCTAGCTCCAAGTTTATGCACAGTTTAAACTTCGGATTTCCTCGCACACAGCATCTACTACTCCCTGTGTGTTGGAGCTTCCTCCCAGATCAGGAGTCAAAATCCCCGCCGCGCAGACCTTCTCCACGCAGCCCATGAGCTGTTTTGCAGCCTCCTTCTCCCCCAGCCACGAGAGCATCTCCGCCGCGGACCAAACCGTTGCCACTGGATTGGCAATCCCTTTGCCTGTGATGTCAAACGCACTCCCATGCACCGGCTCGAACAATGAAGGATTCTTCCGTGTCGGATCTAAGTTGCTCGAGGGAGCCACACCAATTGACCCGGCCAGGCCAGCCGCCAGATCTGATAGGATATCCATGTGAAGGTTGGTACCAACAATGGTATCCATCGAGTCTGGATGCGAAACCATGCGGATTGTCATGGCGTCCACGAGCATCTTGTCCCATTTCACGTCCGGGAAATCCTTTGCAACTTCAACCGCCACCTCATCCCATAGGACCATGCCATTGCGCATCGAATTGCTCTTCGTGACCACCGTCAGTTGCCGCCGTGGTCTGGATCGTGCCGTCTCAAAGGCAAAGCGCATAATCCGCTCGATTCCTACGCGCGTGAACATTGCCACCTCTGTGGCTGCCTCCCACGGCTGTCCAATGTGGCTTCGTCCGCCTTGACCGGCGTACTCGCCCTCTGAGTTCTCTCGCACGAGAACCCAGTCGATGCCGTCGGTAACGGTGTTCAATGGACATTTAGTCCCAGGAAATGTGCGCACCGGCCGAACATTGGCATACAACTGGAGTGGTCCGCGGATGGCCAGCAAGAGACCCCAGAGAGAGATATGATCAGGCACGTCTACACTCACGCGCATTAGTTGAGGTAGAACGTAAGTCAAGGCAGGGACTTCTGCTAGTGCATTGACTGACCGGGATCTCCCACGGCACCAAACAACCCAGCATCAAATTTCCGCAGCGTGTCCAAACAATCGACCGGAGCGTATCTCCCAGTTTCCTTGTAATATTTCGTTCCCCAGGGAATATGCGTGAATTCGATATTAAAGGTGCCCAGGGTAGTGGCCAGCGTTTTGATGACCTGAATAGTGGCGCCCACTACTTCAGGACCGATGCCATCACCGGGAATTGACGCAATACGATAAGTCGGAAAATCGAAGCACATCTTGCGGATATATTTGATTGTATTTGAAAAAGAAGCGGATCGAGTTTGAAAAGTAATACTAGAGACAATTCTCTTTATAGCTCTACGCTGACAGAGCTCCCCCTCATACTCTGGTACTTGGACGGACCGCAAGAATCAGCCTGAACATTTACCCGCACCATCCAAGCGGGGGAGCTTTGGCATGCTAGAAGAGACCCCCCTCTCATTCAATGTGCAATCTTCATGCAACTACAGGATCTTATTTGATACAACTTTTTACACATTCGGTAGCTCGGTTTCTACCCGCCACTTCGGGCTCGCAAGCCAACGCAATTGCTCAGGATCACACCACATCAGGAAGGTCCCTCAACGCCCAACGACATCAATCCAGTTGCAGTAAATGCGGATGGGTTGCTGAGCAAAACAATCTTTCGTTGCTCCTCAGCACCTTTGTTGGTTTGTAATGTTCCTAGGCATTGACTCTGTCATCGAATTGGGTGACCACCTGGTTGGCCAAATGAAAGGGCCGATCAGTCGCATCAGTTGCTCGCTCAATGCATAAAGTAGCTCAATAGGTCACATATTTCGAAACGGAGCTAATTGTCTCTTTAGCCCGCGGGTATTGGTGTTGGGAATCTAGGACAGGGCTCATTTCATCGCAAACAGTGAGGATCCTGAGGGGTAGGGCTCTAATATCCATAAGCCTTGTTGAAACAATGGGGCCCCCCCAGGACTTACTGCAGCAAATTATTGCCTCAACGGAGCTATTAGAGCCTAGTAGTAAATTTGTTCCCCCCCCAGCATACGCACACAAACAAGATATACTGACTTACCCTGGAAATATAAGCAGAGGTCGAGCAGAGGTTACGTTCCGATTGAGGGTTCATAAGGGCAGTAGTTTATTCGGACCTCTTGTTGCATCATCGGGAACCCCTATTAGGAGGTGTATATGGTTCAAGAATGAGATCTCATGTAGGTAACGTGTTATACAAAGGCGAACTCCCCGGATACGATTGTCCTGCTACAATACGCTCTCTCTATCGGACGGGAGTTTTCACTCCGCACTGGGACGCAGTATCAAACTTCATTTGCTCTGTGAGAGGTTAGAATATTGGAAACAACCAGCACTGCAATCAATCAAAGGGAGGTGATGCAGGATTAAGATTGCTTCCGGAGTACTACAACAGGGATCGGGATCTTGCAGATACTCCGCAAATGCCTCTCATTCCATATTCCCTGGATGCATGGACTTGAGACTTACCTAGGTAAATATTGACGAGTAATGTCCATGAAAATAACATCTGAGCTTCTATTTTGATGAATAATTGAGTAAAAGAGCCCGGAAATACTCCTTTCCATAGAGAAATAGATGGATAGCAAATAAGTAAAGGTCCGGGAACGGTCCTGGCGGATTTTTGCAGAATTGACATCCTGGCAACTCTTCTGGTTACACGGGACGATCATGTTCCCCAAGGTTGGCGTTTTTGAAAGTAGTAAGGATGATGTCCTGAAATCAGGAAAGACCTTAGCAAACAGCAACCGAGATGTACGAGCTTTGAAAAGAAGTTCTAGGCTTGGGAGTCTTCAATCTGAAGTTGTATAAAGCCACCTTCTGCTGCTCAAGACAGACTCTCCTCTCAACCCCAAAGCTCCTCGCGAACCACCCCCCATCAATTATCATTCATCATGAAGACTACCTTTTCCCTTCTTGCTCTCTTTGCCACCATCCCAGCAACCTTTGCTGCTGGATGGTGTATGGAAGACCTCGACTACTGTGGATCGACGCTTGTGAAGATGGGTATGTATCCTGTTTCTTCTACGAAACCCTTTCATCTGATGACAAAAATCTCTAGGATGGACCCCTGCTGAGCTCCGCGACATTGCATTTGAGGACAACTTCAACCACACCAACGCGATGTACTTCTGCGTGGGGGATGACATGGTCGAATATGTCGAAACCTGTGACCATGGCTGCTACGAGGCCCAGACTAGCTACTCAGACTTTTGCATTAGTGTAAGTGGCGCTTTCCCATGCGAGATTGATGCATCAACATGCATAAATATTGATCTCGGATATAGGAGCAGCAGTTCAAGTAAGCGAATCCATGGGCTATGGCTGGTACATACACGGCACACCGATTCAATTCTTCGGGGACATGTGCAATGGGGAATCGGGGGTCAAATCATGTTCGGACCTTGACATAGGTTTTTATTCCTAGGTCCCTAGGTTTTCCCTATGTTGCTGTGCGAATGCAAAGGTCCTCTGATGGAGTGTAGTATTAGTATTTGGTGTGTCTCAATGATCGGTAGAACTTTCTGCCGGGTATTTTGTTGGCCGTGCGTGTTCGTTTTGATGGTCTTTTCGGGACCTGGTCTTACTTCCACCGTCTCCGTATACGTAGTCTGTAGGCGTAAGCATTCTAAGTTGGTCAATGGTAACTTTTACCATTCGAAAGGAACTGTATCTAATTGTCAGCAAGGTTTGAAGAAGAAGTTTTCCTGAACATCCCGCGTCTGCCGTCCGGGTTGCTCCAAAGGGAAGGATGATTGACCTGACAGAAAGAAACTCCCCAATTCATGTCAAACAGGGGCTGGTGAGCCTGCATATGACGGCACGACTGCAAAGTGAACGTCGCCTCTACTGCCCATGTCAGTTCCCGTGTCCATCTCCATGTCTTTGTCCATATCCACGCCGAAGATGCAACTAAACATACAACCCGACAATTGGGCCTGGGAACAAGCCGAGAACATCTCTGACAATTGGCTTGTCCAAATTCTCGAGCTCTAGTTTGTCAGACTAATCACTGACTTCATTCTCAAATATAACCAAGGAAATGCCACTAAGTTTTCTATTCCATAGAAAGACGCCTACAACATACTATTCTATATAAAGTACCGAATGCACCGAACGACCGAGGAACGGAGCAGATGAGGGAGAGTTGGAGTCAGGAGATGTTGATATGGAAGCCGTGGAAATAACTTATTGCCTGTGGCGATTGGATATTGAGGGAAATATTCGTTTTATCGGGAAACCCACTTGGTTCATCCGCTGACCATCACCACAGTTGAGGGACTTTGCATCCCAATGCTGCTCAACAACCCATTCTACTCGCCTCTGTAAAGCTGATGATGTCTCCCGCAAAGAAAAACACCCGATCGTCTCGGATTACCATCGCGTGTAACTCCTGTCGTTGCCGGAAGCAAAAGGTAGGCGGTCCTCACTTGCAACGTGATTTTGATTTCAACTGACGCGACGCAGTGCAGCGGGAAAAAGTAAGACTTTCGAACCTAATAATTCGTGCTGAGCCTGAAGAAAAAGTCAGGAACTCTGATACTGATGGTGCCTGTTGATAGACCAGTTTGTAACCAATGTATTCAGCACAACCGACAATGTAACTGGCCCGAGCAGCTCAAGAGGTATACCAGTCTGCCAGTGGCCAATCGATTCTATGATCGCTGACATCGGATATAGAGGGCCGGAAAAAGGCTATATTGAATCTCTGGAGGCCCGTCTACGCGAAACTGAGAATGTGTTGCTCCAAACGCTCTCCCAGCTATCGGACGATCAGCTATCCACTGCCTTGACACATGACTTGGTGAGAGATACTACCAGTTACAGCGAGTCGCCGTTCTCGCGTGCAATCAAACGAGGGAACGAATATTGGAGAAAGTTTCCTCTGGACACCGTTCAGAATATCCGCAACTGGCAGCAGGACTGTTTGAATCCCGAGCCACTTCGCCCCACGAGGAATGGAGCAGGGTCAGCGAAGAGCCGGATGATGAGCACTACGCCGTCACAGCCTACAGGACTAAGGAAAGCAAATGGCATTCTATCACAGGGAGATGATGGACCTGATGCGTCAGAGTTCGACCATTCCTATCTGTCTCTGGACGCCCCAGTACCTCCTAATGCAAATGAATCGCCGAGTACAATGCAACCGTCTCAAAATGCAGACACGAGGCAAAGAGAAAGGCAAGATGCACTGGCTGATTGTGTGGCACTTCCAAGAGGGGAAGCATACGGTATGGCCGAGCGACAACCAGCGGAGGGCCCAGGACCCAGCCCCAGCAAACCGCAGGAACCCAATTCCTGGAGTGGAGCGCCATCGGCCACATTCCAGAACCGATTTCTCTGGTAGTACCGATTCTTGCAAATTCCACATACTTTGACAGAGGACCAGTGGTGGATCTCGGTGATACCCCGGCCTCCCCGCGCCGGCCCCGCATCTCCCCCGTGTAGCTATACTCGAAACGTCGAGCGACCTTCGATGAACAGGGGGATAACCGAGTGGCCCCACGGCACTATCGTCTCATGGGCGCTCGCATAAATCATGTCAGAGGCGCTGACGATGAGCTGCGATCTGCTGACGCAGCCCTACTCACAGGCTATCTTCAAAGAATCACACTTCTCAGACAATGGCAATTAACAAGGTACACGAGACAATGCATGGGTTTGTAAAAGAAGAGACATCTCACTAACAATGTACCAGGCGATCGTGGTCGGAGCTGGCCCCTCGGGTCTCATTCTGGCGCTCCTCCTAGGCAAACAAGGCATTGAGGTCGAGATCCTAGACGCCGGCACCGAACTCAACAAACAACCCCGCGCCGCGCACTATGCCTCCCCCGCAGCCTACGAGCTCGACCGCGCTGGCGTCCTCGACGATGTCCTCGCCCAAGGATTCCAAATCAAGAACATGTGCTGGCGGAAGAGCGACACGAGCTTGATCGCGGGCATGTCGCATGAGGTGTACCCTGCCGGATTCCGGTACGGCATGGTAGTCCTCCCCCTGGACCAGCTTGGCGAGCTTCTCTGTCAGCATATTCAGCGCCAGCCGAACTGCCACCTCAAATGGGCACATAAAGTCGTCAAGGTCGGACAGGACTCCGAAAAAGCGTGGGTGGATGTCGAGACACCGACAGGGACGCAGCGACACGAGGCAGACTATATTCTGGGCTGCGATGGCGCTAGCAGTACGGTGCGACGCGAACTTTTTGGCCCAGAGTACCCTGGAGAAACGTTGAATGCACAGATTATCGCGACAAATGTATGGCCCGCTCGCTTGACCCCTGGGATCAGACACCCTGCAATGCAATGGCTAACTTCCGAGCGGTAGGTGTACTATGATTTCGAGAAATACGGGTACTGGGATACCAACTTCATCGTGCACCCTACCAACCTCTACATGGC
Source organism: Aspergillus olivimuriae (assembly GCA_003719415.1). NCBI lineage: Eukaryota > Fungi > Ascomycota > Eurotiomycetes > Eurotiales > Aspergillaceae > Aspergillus > Aspergillus olivimuriae. The sequence continues at coordinate 14,936 of RHLO01000639.1, read as the reverse complement.
GGCGCGCATCACAAACGACGGTCTGTACCGGGTGACCTACATGGATACGCCTGGATTGACCCGGGAGGAGTACGTTGCACGACAGCCAGCACGGTACGAAGAGATCTTGCCGGGAAGCCCCAAGCCCGGCGAGTATCGCATCACCAACATCAGCCCGTACAAGTTGCAGCAGCGATGTGCGCCGAGTTTCCGTGTAGGGAGAGTGCTTCTCGCAGCAGATGCGGCGCATCTGTGCAATCCATTGTAAGCTCTTCGCTCTGATGATCGACCCGAGGGTCATACTGACTGTACTAGCGGTGGCCTGGGCCTGACCGGAGGGATTGCCGATGTGGGCAGTCTGTTCGACGCCCTGATGGGTGTTCACCAAGGACTGGCGGATGACAGCATCTTGGATAAGTACAGCGAGATTCGCAAGAAGATCTGGGCGGAGACGATCGATCCATTGTCGCGGGAGAATTTCCGCCGTCTCTACGATCAGGACCCGGATACGGCCCGCGAGAACGACGAGTTCTTCCAGCTTTGCGTCAAGTCCGAGACGGACATTGAGCTTGCTCGTGAACTTGCGTTGGTGAGTCTCTCCAGTTTTCCCATGTCTGTCCGTGTTGGGCTGGCGGCTTGCATGATACTGACTGGATGGCTGTCTGCAGGGGCTGGAGGTATTGAGACACGACATGACCCAGTATTATACCAAGTCACCATCCAATGTGTAGAGGCTAGCACAATCTATCTGTCACGAATATATGTCTATCACGCTGGATATTCTATCTCCATCTCCCCTATACAATGTATCGTACATACCAAAGAGGCCTCACGCCACGACCCCCTTCTCCCTCAACTCTCGAATCCGCCCCTCATCCAACCCAACCACATCTCGTAGAATCTCGTCCGTATGCTGTCCCAACAGCGGCGGCGGCCGTCTGATACTCGGATCCGCCTTGGAGTATTTCACCGGCGGACTAATCGCTTTGATCGGTCCACAAGCTGGATGATCAATCGTCTGGACCATGCCTCGCGCACGAACTAATCACGTCCGTCAGCTTCGATACACCACTGTATCATCCGAAGTGTATAGTTTAGACCTACCGTGTTCATGGTTCATCGTGTCCTGCACGTCATTCACCACCGCAAATGGCAGCCCACTGCCCTCGAATTGGTCCTGCCATTGCCGCGTCGTCCGACGCACCGTCTCTCCCTCGATGAGGGCCTCCAGCTCGGTGCGGTTCCGTACGCGCTCGGTGTTGCTCGTAAAGCGTGGATCCGTCTTCCACTCTGGCTTTCCGAGTCGGTCGCAGAGGATCCCAAAGAGACGATCATTGGCACCGCCGACAAAGATATCCCCGTCTGCGGATTTGAAGCTCTGGTACGGCACCACCGAAGCTGTTCTCATTAGCACATGGTTCCCAGCACCATTGCCCACTCATCTCACTGCCACTCCGAACAGCAAAACCTCACACGCAGGGCAAAGGGCAAAGGAAAAGAAAACATACGATGCGCCGTCCCCCACCGCCCCGAATCCCTCTCCCCACTAATCAACACCGAAGTCCCCATATTCGCCAACGTCGCCACCTGACAATCACTCAAACACACATCCAGATGCTGGCCCTCGCCGTCCACCGCCCGCGACAACAACGCCGCCATAATCGAGTTCGCGGCGTACAACCCCGTCGTCAAATCCGTCACCGCGACGCCGACCTTGACGGGCGGGCCGTCGCGCGACCCCGTCAGATGCGCCAGACCGAACTCGGCCTCGACCATGACGTCGAAGCCGGGGCGGGAGCTGTACGGGCCGGTCTGGCCGTAGCCGGTGATGCTGGTGTAGATGAGACGGGGGTTGAGGCGGTGCAGGGTGGGATAGTCGAGGTGGTACTTTTGGAGGGAATTGGGGAGGTAGTTTTCGACGAGGATGTCGCTTTCTTGGGCGAGACGGTGCAGGATCGAGATGCCTTCGGGGTGGGCGAAGGAGAGACCGAGTGAACGCTTGTTTCGGTTGACCTTTTTTCCCCCCGTTGATTTGTGTCAGTTTGGGGGTTCTTAAGGGGTTGGTGGATGGGAGGGTGTGGTGGATGGATGTACGGAGAGGTAGTAGGCGCTTTCGCCGTGGCCGTCGCGACCGTCTTGATATGCTGCGTATGGAGGACCCCAGGCACGAGTGTCGTCTCCGCGGACGGGATGTTCGATTTTGATGACTTCTGCTCTGTCGTTGATTGTCTTTCTTAGTCTTGGTCTCTTGGGGTGGGGGAGGGTGGTAAGTACCCTAGGTCACCCAGGATTTGGGTGCAGTATGGCTAGATAGAGTATTAGTTTGGGTTTATCCAATCGTTCCAGTAGAGAGAATAGGTATGCAAAACGTACTCCCGCTAAGACACGACTCATATCCAATACTTTCACACCGCTCAAGGGGAGTTTCTTTGCGGCAGTGGCCATGTTGCGGATGGGGCTGCCCATGCGGGGAGTCACCCAAAGGTGAGCCCCCCGCGTCGGTGCTAGACAGGAAGTGAGGCGGTTCATTGTTGTCGAAGACGAAGATCCATTGGAGCAAGTCCAAGGATAAGGTCGATGTTTCTTACGAGCTCTGCGGAAGTTGGAGCCCCACGGCTGCTGCCATGGGGTTGACCCCACATGGTGGAGATGTATATCACGCTGGTTGAGATGAACGGATTACAGGATGATATCGTAGAAATCGAGTGACCTTGTACAACATGGTTGTTATAGATGATTGGTGACATTGCACCATAGACGGTTTATACGCAGACAATGTCATCGACTACAATGGATCATGGGTGTACATGAACAATCATTCCAGTCTATAATGGATATCTAAATTACAGCATAGGCTTCAGGTCCTCAGCAACCTTGAACGGAGCGGCAGTCTTGCTGCGGATCTCCTCGACCGAGACACCATCGGCGTGCTCCACCAGGGTCAAACCCTCCGTGGGGCTGACCTCGAAGACGGCCAGATCGGTGATGATCTTCCACACACACAGGGGGCCGGTCAGAGGGAACGTGCACTGGGGCAGGATCTTGGGGTTGCCCTTCTTGTCGACGTGCTCCATCGTCACCACCACCTTGGTCTTCTCGGGGTTGGCCACGAGGTCCATGGCACCGCCGACACCCTTGACCTTACCGGGAAGCATAAAGTTGGCGAGGTCTGTCACTCATCAGTGGCTGTCGAGGACATAAGAGCGAATGATAGGAACCTACCTCCGTACTGGCTGACCTGCAGAGCACCGAGCATCGTAAGATCGATCCGTCCCGAGCGGATCATACCGAAAGACTCCTGCGAACCAAAGACCGAGGCACCGTTGGCGAGCGTGACCGTCTCTTTACCGGGGTTGATGAGGTCGGGATCCTCCTCGCCCGGCTTGGGGTAGCCACCCAGACCGAGGATACCGTTCTCCGCCTGGAGGACGACCTCCACGCCCTCCGGGAGGTAGGCGGGCGCAATCAGCGGCATACCAATTCCCAGGTTGACGTACATGCCGTCGCGGAACTCCTTGGCGGCACGCTTGACGATGCGCTCCCGGCGGGCGGTGGCCTCACCGTCGCCGGCCTGGAGCATTTCACTGGGGTCCTTGGCGTAGACGACCTTTTCGATCTGCTTCTCGCCGAGACTCTTGATGACCTTGTTGACGTAGATGGACTGCAGGTGGATCTCCTCAGGGCCGATCTCGCCGACCTCGACGATCTCATCGGCCTCGACAATCGTGTACTTGGCGTTCTTGGCCATGGACTCGTTGAAGTTGTTCATAGCCTTGCGGAACTGACAGTTACCGAGCTTGTCGGCCTTGTGGACCTTGATCAGCGCGTAGTCACCGAAGATGGACTCTTCCATGATGTAGTTCTTGCCGTTGAATTCGCGGGTTTCCTTGGGCTTGCAGTATTCGGCCACGGAGCCGTCCTTGTTATACCGTACGGGGAGTTCACCAGTTTGCACTGTCCGACGGGTTAGCCGGGGACGCTTCCCCAAGGAGTACGCCGAGTGCGAGACAACATACCAATCGTTCCATAAGCAGCGGGGGTGTAGAAAGCCGGGACACCAGCGGCACCAGCGGCGCATTTCTCCGCAATGGTCCCCTGGGGCGTCAGTTCCAGAGAGAGATCACCCGACAGGTACATCTTTTCAAAGACCTTGTTCTCGCCAATGAAAGAGGCGATCATCTTCTTAATCTGGCCGGATTCGAGCAGCTGGCCGAGACCTTTGCCAGGCATACCAGCGTTGTTGGAGACGACCGTGAGATCCGTTAGGTCGGGACGGTCGCGGACGGCGTTGATGAGAGTGTTGGCGACACCGGAGAACCCGAAGCCACCGCAGAGGACGGTCGAGGAGCCCTTCATTTCCTTGATGGCCTCCTGCGCCGAGTCGCAGAGCTTGTTGATGGCGCATCGCGAGGTGGAGGCGGAGAAGTTCCGCCGCCAGAGCGGACGGAACACCGCAGGGACAGCCGCAGGGAGAATCGGGCGCGACATGCTGTCGAGATCGGCCCGGAGAAGCAATAGAGGAGAATCTGGGGAAGAAAAGAAAAGAAAAAAAAAAAGGAGAAAAACAGAAAGTGCCGGAATGGGGCTGGGGCACGGTTTATGTATGAAGGTGACGATGGCCAACCCCAACGGAAACGAAACACGGAGCCGGCGCTTCTGGGCAGGGATTCGGCATCGCCATGGCGGCCCTGGACGATAGTAGGCTCGACCAGACTCCAGAGACGCTTCGTCCTTGGTACTGGGGAAATCGGCTCTGGCAAAGACCTTATCCGCACACTGTTTTGCCGCCTTCCGCAGCCGACCCCACCGGGCAACATGGCCGCCAACTTGCGTGGGCGCGCGGGGAGAACATTCTCCCCACCTGCATCTTCAGCACGAGGCGATGGTGAGCAGAGGCAGCGTCATGCAGAGGGCGCGAGTTGATCGCGACATCCGCATCGACATGGTCAGTCCCAGTGGTCCCTTGCAGGGCGACTGCACGAGGAGGATGTGGTGTCGGGTCGTCTTCCGAACGATGGGCTCCCGTTCCGATGGCCGGAGGGCCTCGTCGGCAGCCGACACGGGACCCTCCGGACATCTGCACGGATCGAGTGAGGGAGTATGATTAGATAATGTAGAATTGCCGGATGATCTCAGACTCTGCTGGTGATTGGGATGTGGCAGGCAGACCAGACCAGTGGTGGGTCTGGGGTTGAGTCTGCTGTGTACTCCGTAGGAGTATATCATGGATTTAGGGTTAGGGTTGGCAACCCTAAGTCGTCCGTCGCAGAGTGACCTGCGGCTCTGGACAGGCGAAAACTGCACAATCTCAATCGGAATCGATAAAACAAGACTAACAGCTCATCGTTCTACAACGGTACTAGACTGGATATCAGGATAGAGGCTACACACACAAGACTCCAAAGTAAAGTCCACGGCCATCGCTCGGAGTCTGTCCCGGATTCCCCCATGGCCGTCCCGTCGCCAACGTGCCGACGGCTGCAGCCATGCCGAATGTTCTCCGCAGGGGCAACGATGATCTCAACGTGGGGCAACCCAGTTGGGGACGCTGCCCCACTGGCCTTAATCCGCATGGGAATCTTCTCCTCACCGACGGGAAAGACGACTGTTCATTACTAGTATAGGATAGCCGACAAACCGTCTTCCCGTCCTCTTCACACGTCCATTGCCGTCCCATTGCACCGGACACAATTCACCCACCATGTTGCGAAGATCCGCCCAGGAGGTTCTCACCAAATCCCCCAACGATGTGGTCATCCTCTCCTCCGTGCGGAGTCCGATTGCTCGCGCCTACAAGGGTGGTTTCCGGGACTCCTACCCCGAGGAGATTCTCATGCCGGTACATTCTCCCACGACAACACGAAAAGAACAGAAACATTCTAACCACCCCAGATCATGCAAGCGGCCGTCACCCGCGCCAACATCCAACCCGGCGACGTCAACGACACCATGATCGGCAATGTCCTGGCGGAGCTGGGTTTCGCCAAAACCGGCCGCATGGCGCTCAACGCCGCCGGTTTCCCCAACTCGACCACCTTCCACACCATGAATCGCCAATGCTCGAGCAGTCTGCAAGCCCTGACGCATATCGCCCATTCCATCCTGGTCGGACAAAACGACGTCGGCATGGCCGGGGGAGTCGAAAGCATGACCCGCAACTACACCACCCGCGGCATTCCCGCCGATGTGTCGCCCTTACTGAAAGAATCGCCCATCAAGGCGGCCCGAGACTGCTTGATGCCCATGCTGAAGACGTCCGAGAATGTCGCCGCGCGGTACCACGTCAGTCGCCGGGATCAGGACGCGTTTGCGGCGGAGAGCCAGCGGCGCGCCAGCCAGGCGCAGAAGTCGGGGGCGTTTGCCGACGAGATCGTGCCGGTGTCGGCGCGGCGCATCAACCCGGAGACCCAGGAGGAGTCCTGGGAGACGGTGTCGCTCGACGAGGGGGTGCGCCATGGCGTGACGGTGGAGAAGTTGTCGAGCTTGAAGCCTGTGCTGGAGAATGGGTTCAGCACGGCGGGTAACTCGTACGTGGAACAGTCTTTCGCTATCTATCTTGAATATATAGGTTGTGGATTGGCTACTAATAATCTATAGGTCGCAAATCTCCGATGGTGCCTCCGCGGCTATCCTGGCCCGTCGGTCCTGGGCCGACGCTCGTGGTCTGAAACCCATTGCCCGGTTTGCGGGCACGCAGGTGGCCGGCTGCGAGCCGGACGAGATGGGCATTTCGCCCGTCTTTGCCATCCGGAAGCTGTATCAGTATCTGGGCATTGAGAAGAGTGATGTTGGCGTGTTTGAGCTGAACGAGGCGTTCGCCAGCCAGTCGATCCACTGTGTACGCGAATTGGGACTCGACATGGAGAAGGTCAACCCGAACGGCGGTGCCATTGCCCTGGGCCATCCGATCGGAGCGACTGGCACGCGCCAGGTAGCGACCTTGCTGGCGCAGTTGATCAAGCGGGACGAGGAGATGGGGATTGTCAGCATGTGCGCGAGCACAGGAATGGGCGTGGCCACGTTGTTTATTCGGGAGTAGAGTGTATAGTTCCGCAGTCGTGTCGTGTATAGTGCTGTGAATATCATCCACATAAACCTCAAGATCTGAGAATGCCGTAATTCATGCAAACGACCCCACATCAAGCTCTCGTGGGGCCGGAATCGTCCTCCACAATTCCATCTTCACATCAACATCGACCTTTCCGGGGAAGTCCACCTCATTCCTCTCATCGCCAGCAACTCGGGAGAGCCATTGACCATGTCGCTCTTCACGTCAATAGCCCGCCTCTCGCGGCCGGCGCTTCGCATTCCCTCCACCCCCATTCCCAAGCTTACCACCACGGTCCCCCGCCGATCACTCGGTTCCGTCAGCGCCGTCGACTCCAGCATCTTCCGGACGCTCTTCGGCACCGAGGAAATTCGCAAGGTCTTCGACGATGAAGCCTACATCAACCGCTGCATTGACGCCGAGGCCGCCCTCGCGCGCGCCCAGTCCCGCTGCAACGTGATCCCCTCGCAGATCGGCGAGCTGGTGACACAGCGCGTGCGCGACTCTACCCTCGACTACGACCGACTGCGTCGCGAGACCGAAATCGTCGGCTATCCCATTCTCCCGCTGGTGCGCCAGCTGTCGGCGATTTGCGGCGAGGAAGCCGGCCGCTACGTGCACTGGGGCGCCACCACGCAGGACATCATGGACCTCGCCAGCGTGCTCCAGATGAAAGCTGGATTGGCCATCATCGAACGCCAACTCGACGAGGTCATCGAGACCCTGCGCGACCTGGCCGCCACGCACCGCGACACCCCCATGGCCGGCCGGACGCATCTGCAACACGCCCTCCCCGTCACCTTCGGGTACAAGTGTGCGGTCTGGCTCTCGGGCTTCCAACGTCACCGCGAGCGACTGCTGCAGTTGAAATCCCGGGCGCTGCTGGTGCAATTTGGCGGCGCGGCCGGGTCCCTGGCCAGTCTGGGCGACGGCGACGACGGCCTGCGCGTGCGGCGCGCCCTCGCCGACGAGCTGGGCCTCCACGATCCCTCGATCACCTGGCACGTCGCGCGCGACGGCATCGCCGAGGTGACCAATTTCCTGGCCCTGCTGGGCGGATCGATGGGCAAGCTCGCGCTAGACCTGATCGTCATGTCGTCCAACGAGCTGGGCGAGGTCTCGGAGCCGTTCGTCCCCCACCGCGGCGCCTCGTCCACCATGCCGCAGAAACGCAACCCCATCTCCAGCGAGGTCATCCTCGCGGCGTCCAAGGTGCTCCGCTCGCATGCGGGGCTGGTCCTCGACGGCATGGTCGCCGACTTTGAGCGCGCCTCGGGCCCCTGGCATCTGGAGTGGGTGGCCGTGCCGGAGAGCTTTGTGCTGGCGGTGGGGGCGCTGTCGCAGACGCATTTTGCGCTGTCGGGGCTGTGTGTGCACACGGGGCAGATGTTGGAGAATCTGCATTCGACGCGGGGGTTGATTGTGGCCGAGGCGGTGATGATGGGGCTGGCGCCGCATGTGGGCCGGAATCAGGCGCATGATATTGTGTACGAGGCGTGTCGGGAGAGTATCGAGACCAAGCGGTCGTTGTTGGAGTGTTTGCTGTTGAAGGAGGAGGTGACGTCGAAGATGACGGCGGAGGAGGTGGGTCGGTTGTGTGATCCGGTGAATTACTTGGGCGCGTCGGGGCGGATGGTGGATGATGTGTTGGCTGTGAAATAGAATACATGTCTTGTTTAGCGCGAATCGTTGTATATAGATCCTGTCTGTTGTTTCGTGGCTGTGGAGAGAGTAGGTATGCAGCGGTTTTCCTCCATAGTACATACTATGCGTTCCGTATAGAATCAGATCGGAATGCCATAAGACAAGCACAACTTCCCCACTCGAGAATCTCAGCCCCGCAAGTTCCACGATTGCCTGATCTCCACGGTCAATAGCGACTCCGATGGTAGGATGTCATAATAGGAGAGCTTCCCCAGTGGCATATGTGGGTCAAGAGCTCTGAACCATCTGCTCCACATGTATACACACCGGCATCCACCTGCGCAAGAGGGGCCATAGATGGGGAATGCGCCAGTTGACAACAAATGTATATGGCTTTCAAGTCTCCTCCCCTGATACAAACAGAATCACTCCAGATACATCCCTATCATCAACACGACTGCAGGCCAAGTAGCAAGAATGTCTCCCCCCATCCAACCAAGAGTGCCGGTCAAGGACCTCCAAAAGGTCTTCCACTACACCGACACCATGAGTCGCAAGCCCACTCGCGACAACGACCCATACGAGTATCAGGCCGGTTTTGGCAACCGATTCCAGTCCGAGGTCATCCCCGGGACCCTCCCCGCGGGACAGAACAACCCTCAGGAGCCTCGTTTTGGCCTGTATACCGAAGGCATTACATACTCTGCCTTCACTGCGCCCCGGCATGCTAACTTTAGCACATACATGTACCGTGTCCGCCCTGCAGCAGCACACAGTACGTATTCTCGTTCCCCATTCACCCCCATATACCCATGTCCTACGTTGAATCTCCAGCTAAACCCCCCACCAGACGGATACAAAACCAACATCTCCCACAAATCCGACATCGAAAACTGCTTTCTCACCCTGAACCCGCGGGTCACCACCCTCGCCGAACAAGGCGAATGGGCGCCCTTCCCCCTCCCGCCTTCCACCGAGACAATCGACTTCGTCGACGGTCTTCACACCCTCGGCGGCAGCGGAGACCCCAATCTCCGCGAAGGCATCGCCCAATACGTCTTCATGATCAACGCGGATATGAACCGTCGCGCCTTTTGCAACACCGACGGGGACTTTCTCCTCGTCGCGCAGCTCGGCACACTCGATCTGCAGACCGAGATGGGGAAGCTTTTCCTGCAGCCCGGCGAGATCTGCGTCATTCCTCGGGGAGTGAGATTTGCTGTCCGTCTGGGTCCTGGCCATGCTGTTGCGAGAGGATACATCACCGAGATTTGGGGGTCGCGGTGGGAGTTGCCGGATCTGGGACCGCTGGGAGGTCATGGACTGGCTAATCCGAGGGATTTCTTGCATCCGGTGGCGTATATTGATGAGGAGTTGCATGCGGACTGGGAGGTGGTCAATAAGGCGAATGGGGTGTATAATGCCATTGAGCAGGATCATAGTCCGTTTGATTTGGTGGCGTGGCATGGGAATGTGGTTCCTTACAAGGTGAGTTTATTCATTTCCATGCCCACAGCCTCCCCGTTCATGCCTCTGGTCTTGCTTCTTTCTTTTTGTCTGGGTTGGTGGGGGAAATCAGGAGACAGGAAGTTAACGAGCTACAACAGTACGACTTGACTAAATTTGCCTCGCAAAATGCCACCTCCATCGACCACACCGATCCCTCGGTCAACTGCGTGCTGACCGCACGCTCGCGAGATCCCGAAACCCCCTTGGCTGATTTTCTCTGGTTCGGCCCCCGTTGGGACGTGGCAGCCAACACCTTCCGACTGCCGTACTTCCATCGCAACGCGGCCACCGAATTCCTGGCGTGTTTGTACGGCAGCGGGCTGGGCCGTTCAGACGAGTTCCTCCCCGGTGGGGGTAGTGTGGAAATTAGCCATACGCCCCATGGGAACTTTAGCGAAGACTATGTGTTGGAGATGCGGAATCAGGTGAATGAGCCGCGGAAGATTTTAGAGAGTGAGTCCATGTCCCTGTCGGTCATTGGTTGGTGTCTGACGAGTGGAACTGCGACTATCTAGATCAAATGACCATCATGGTGGAAAGCAGTCGGTCATTTTTGTTTACAGAGTATGCCCGCACTGGGTGTGGGACGTTCAAGACCCAAGGGACGGATCCTCGGGTCTGGGATGCGCTGCCGGTAGGTTGAGCCTGATGGTACTTCTTGGGTCGTTGCTGATGTGACTGTCAGGACCGGTTCTCGTCGTATCCGAACATCCAGGGCATTCTGCGCCGGGTGCAGGAGGATCGCGCCGCCCAGCGAGAGCGCGAGGCGCAGTACTATGAGGATGGGCTGTTGCAGGAGCTGGTCAAGTCAAGGAGTACTTCGGAGTGAAGGGGAATTAGGGTTGGCGAGATCAGGCGGCGGATCGGCAGATGGGAGGGTCCGCAACTACCGGAGTTCCCCCGGGCTAGTCCCAAAGCAGCGACAACCCCAGCTTTTACGGGCGATCGGCGTCTGACTAAGAGATGAGCAAGAGCTCTCGTCCCGAGGCGCATGCTGGATGTCTGAGGGGTCGGAAAACCCCCGACCAAGCCGATGTACATTGGATGTGTTTGACTCGGTGTCGACGACTCAACACTGGACGGACGAGCAGAGTGTAATGGTAGCTCAGAAAGAGAACGCAAGTTGTAGGATGAAAGTCCCGTGGAAGACACAAACAGTAGTAAAAAACCGTACGGGTACCGTCATGACCCGCCCGTCACGCCCAGACCCACGGAACGGCGGCAGTCTAAACCGTATCCGTCATGACGAGACCCCCGGTGGGCGCCAGTGCGGTACCTGCTTTCTCTGCTTTCTCCGCGATTCATGCTTCACTCGATTCCTGCTGGAACTCTCCTCGAACTCTCCCCCCCCTCCTTCCGGCTCCTCCTCGTGCCCTCTCTTCAGCTTGCTGTTGTCATCTCCTCTTACTGCATCGGAGGTCATGCCCGCTGACTCCGATCCGCTCGCTTCCATTCTGCCCCGCGCTCTGCCGCGACTCCCATCATGGTCGTAAGAAAGTGTACCATCTGTGACCGGCGATTCAAGAAGACAGAGCACTTCAAGCGCCATGAACGGTCGCGTGAGTGATCCGAACCTCTCTCTTGCTCGAAAGGCTGTACTTCCAAACTGACCGGACGATAGACACCAAGGAAAAGCCCTACGAATGCAGCGTCTGCCACAAGCGATTCTCCCGCAGGTACGTCTGCGGCATATCTCCAATGCACCAGAACTCCCGTCGCAAGCGAACAGACACCAGGAGGAAGACATTAACAGAGCGTGGATTAGTGACGTGTTGAGTCGCCATGCGAAAGGCCACAATCCGCCAGGCACAACGGCTACTGCGGCGAAGAACCCACAACCGTCCGTTTCCTCCGATTCAGCCTCCGTACAGCGCCGCACATCAACGATGCCGGTGGATAACCAGGGCTTGATGCCTGGCATGGCTGCAGCAGATCCCTCTGCATTTCAGAATATCCCCGTCACCCCGCATAGTCTGGGGCTCCCCTCCGCACCCTCCCTCCCGCCTTCATCCTTGGATTTTCTCGCCGATATCTCGACGCACCAGGCTCGGACCGAACCCGAAGTCAATTCGCTCATGGTCGACGACCAGCCGGCCTACTTTGGCTGGAACGATGTCCAATCTACAGACCAGACCTCCTACCGAGCGTCCATGTTCGATCCCACTCCGAGTGACATGCTGCAACTCTGGCTTGAACCCCGCGCCGATGCGGGTTCAAACCACGGCTCCTTGGATATGGGACAGGACGCCAACTTCGGTTTTGTCGGGGATGGCGCCGCTCTTTCCCCGGAACGACAGAATCGGCCTTCGGCGGGGAGCATCAGCGCAGAATCCAGTGGTTACATCCCCAATGAACGATTCGCCAAAGTCCAGCGCTATTGGCTAGCGCCGTCCAACAATATAGGACGGCTGATGAACAGCTTGTGGCGGGATGTGGCCGGAACCGATGTGGACAACATCTTTGCCATCCATCCGGCTCACACTTTCAACAATAACAACACGGCATCCCTGGTCCAGGGCTTGCGACATGGTCTGGACGAGGAGTGTCGACAGCAATTGTTCACCGTGTTTGGCCAGGCCCCTCTACAGAATCCACATTTCCGATCCGCTTCGCTTCCCAACTTCCCGCCTGCAGAGATTCTCGATATGGCGCTGGACCTGTACTTTCGCAATTTCCATCCTCTCATTCCGTTTATCCACTTTCCGACCTTCCTGGCGAAGAACACCCGTCCAACGCTGCTGCACTGCATGTGCTTGATTGGGATGGTCTTACTGGGCACAAAGGGCACGACGAATTTTGTCTCTAGGAGTTTTTCGGTAAGTCTTTTCTGGCAAATGGAGGTGCAACCATTTACTTACATATCTAGTCTGTCCTGGAAAAAATCACAGGTGACCTGGCAAAATGCGCCGTAGGGACCGAGAACTCCATCAACACAATGTCTACATTCGCAGCGGCGTTTCTGTTCCTCAACTTAGCTGCTATGACAGGGGTAGGAAATCGAAACGTGGGACAAAACGATCGTGAAATGCTGACTTAATTGCAGGAGAAAGAACATCTGGAGAAGTCTCAAATGTTATACGTCAATCTCATGGCTGTGAGTGTGCATTCTCCTAATCAAGGAATCATGACTAACTTCAACAGACCGCGCAAAGACATGGTCTATTTGCCGCCACTGAAGGCCAAATTCTTGACATGAGCCTGTTTGAGGCCGTTCCTGATATCGACACGCGGTGGAAGGCATGGAGCAAGGTGGAATCTGTGAAACGGTATGCGCTTGTCGGTCCTGGGCAAGGAACAAGACTTTGACTGACCAACCAGCCTTATCACCGGACTTTTGCTTCTAGACTCGTGGTATTCCTCGTTCCTCTCTGTCAGCCCAATCATCGTGCCCGACTCCATCCAGCTCATCCTTCCGTGTAACGAGGGTCTCTTCCAAGCCAACTCGTCCATGCGGTGGATGCAGCTGATCCATAGTGGGAAGCGCATCCTCATGCCAACGGTGGTGGCCCCGTCCGAGAACGTCAATATCCCGCTGCTCGACCATCCGGTGGACGATTTCTGCATGCATGGAGTCCTCGCCATGGTTCAGCTGCGCCAGTCTGAGGCCTACTACCGCCTGTTGTCCAACCGTGCCAGCTATCCCTTCGCGCCTTGTCACACATACGCCATGGATGGCCGCGCGCGATGCCTACCCGGCCTCCAATTACAAATTGCCAACAAGTACGGCGATGTTCTCGAACGGTTAAACCCCAACGCAGCCGTCATGTGGCACAACATGTGCATGACGCTCACGGCGGATACGCAAATCTTCGACCTCGCAGCGGGACGGTCTGGCCCCGTGCCTGCTCGGAAAGCGCTAGACGATATTGCCGCCTGGTCACAAACACCCGCCGCTCGGCGCGCCTGTCTGCATGCAGCACACATCTACAAAGCCATGATCAACCGCAAAGCCTCCGACCACACCATGTTCCACTCCGTCTTCTCCCTCTTCTCCGCCGCCTTGGTCCTTGGGCTCTACGTGTTCATGGTCCCAAACCCGTCCGAGCTGCAAGTGGGCGGTACATCCATCGAGCTGTTAGACGAGATCGACTGGGATCAAGTGGGGACGGAAGGCTTCACCAGCTTTATGGAGCCCCGGGGAAGCCAGTCCTTCGCGCCATCCGACGACCCAGCTGTGAATTTTATTCGCAATGGGGGTACGGTCTACCTCCGCGGAGTGCCGTTCCAAGGTGGGTATCAATCCGCACGACGGATCCTCCTCGACTATGCGGGTCTGCTGAAAGATGCGGGGAAATGGAGTGTGCGGAAATTCTCCTACGTGCTGCACATCATGAGCGATGTGCTGTTGGACGTGGAGTGATCTGATACGTATACGTATGTATGCGGCATTGCTCCTGGTGAGCATGACTGTCCAGCGGGCTGGACACAACCTAGACCACCGTGCCTGCGGGATTCTTGTATAATAGTGGTTGATATACTGCATATCTCTATACAGTGACATAGACGACGACGTACGAATACAGCCATGATCATGATGTGACTCGACGCTTGAAGCAGGCACCCATTTTAGACGAAATATTTCCAACAGAAAAAGAGAGCCTAGGATCATAACGTCCACGCCCGATCTCTCACTCTTTTCCATAACCTCTCCAACTCCTTCTCCGAGGCCTCCACCGCCAACATCCTCTCCACCGTCTCTCCATCCTCCTCCCCACCACCCCCGATCTCCATCTCCATCTCCATGTCCATATCGCCC
>RHLO01000638.1:0-41274 GCA_003719415.1 Aspergillus olivimuriae | reverse complement strand
TTGCCAAGTCCCCATACTCTTCTGAGGTCATTTCTGGCTTCGATTTGGCCAACAGTCGGTTCATGAGATCTACCATATATTCCTCCAACTTCGCAGTCGTAACGCCGAGATTGCGTTTGCATTCCTGGAGGCTCTCATTGGTGAGACCCTCTGAGAAGTTGGGGGGCCCACCAGAGCCAGGAAAACCGTGAGAGTCTTCCGGAATGACTTGAATTTGACTGATATGTTCAGATAACTGCGTGCAGATTTGAAGACACTTCTCAGCGCTTAGCCTCTCATCTTGTATCATTCTCAATTCCGAAGTATCCATATCAGACTTTGGCTTGTTTCGCCCCAACATAGCCTCAAGCTTGCTATCAATGACTTCCAGATGGACCTCAAGCTCAGCTTTGGCAGTCTCAATTAGACTCTGGTAGGATGCAAGGCTTTCGGCAGTTGCGCTGGATTTTCGACTGACAGGGTTAGTATCGCCAGCGTAACAGATGTTTGGTTTGTTGCCGGGTACAGATTTAACTTACAGGTTTGCATCCGTCAGAGCAACGTTGATTGTCAGTTTATATCCAGCCACAAGTCGCCTGAACCCGTCGATATCATCTCCCATGTACCTAAGCCGAGCCCAATCTCGAAAGCTCGTGCGTCTGTCACTCGACCTTGACGAGCATTTTAACAGCTCCCTTTCGAATTCTTTGCAAGCATTACCACATCGAAGTAAAGGAAGTTTCAACGCCGCGAGATCCGAGTCGGTATCAGCGCTCACAATTTCGGTAAGAGGACCCAAAACTTCACTTAGGGCCTCTAGTTCCTCTTGAAGATCGCATACGCGCTTCAGATGAGATTCGAAGCTCTTGACTGTATCGTAGAGCGTAACGCTAGACTGAAGTGCGAAGGTGGCCAGAGTCAAAAGCCCTGAAGCAAGACTTATCGGCTCCCCCATCGTATATGCGACGCGCGTGCTGACAATTGAATTATCGTAAGATGGGAATAAAAAGGGTTAATGAACTTGTCGAAGAGTCAGGACCCTAATGAATGATTTAGATTTGCACCCAACCGGTAACGCGACCCCGGTTTTATATGCTGTGGAGGCGCTCATGCAGTTCGCATAGTTCAGCGACAATTGTTTGTGCCGGGGTAGAGTATGGGACGTGCTGTCTGGAGTTCTTGAGAGTGGGGGTTGGGCGTTTATCTAATCAAGCCGGTTGGGCGCTGGAAACGACGGAGCCTCCTCGGCGGGACGTCATTAATGTAACTAACATCCAATGATATCTATGAAGAGGCTCACAAGATCCACTGTGATCTATTAATAGGGGACGGGCGCTCAGCGATCACGTACTCCGGAGCACATCATTGGAATGGTACGTCCCAGATCCTGCATGTAAGCGCCCTTTTGCTTTGAACACTGTATGGGGAAACGCTGGATTTCAACCCAGCGCAGTCGCTGGGTAAGTAAGCAAGGAATAATCTGCTACGTTAGCCAATCCTAGATGTGCGATTTATTAGTACTAATAGCTAACACTGATACTGCGTGGGATGGAGGCCACGAGCACAAGTCGATGTTGTCCTACCCTTGATGAGCGCCTAGCTTCCGTAGAACTGCGTACTAATAAACATTTGCCCCCATACACAACATTTTACGAAGAGCGAATAGCATAGTGTTATCTCGCAGAGGGACAGTCCAAATAAGAGATCTGGACTGTTGAAAGACGGGCAAAAATAGGATATGCTTTTACATTGGAATTTAGCTACCAAGTGCTGTGCTTGGATCGGGCTTCTACAGTCCTTCTTGTCTTCCATGCTTCCCCGATTTTCAACACAGATGGAGAGTCAGAATGAGTATACGACCCAATCCAGACTGCCTCCTTGCAAGGGAGTTAGTTTGTACTAAGATCCGTCTCGACACTAGAGACTTGGCGGTGAAACCACTCTAAGAAAAGAATGTGAGAAGGAGAAGCTGCTCCTGCTATTATCGTACAGGAGTGGATGTTGTCTTTGTCTTTGGTCATTTGATGGCGTTATATGGCACTAATAGTGTTGGTCCAAAAGTAAAATAGCAAACAAGCTTCGGCGCATTGGATATTGAATGTCGAACTGTTATGAGACGAACAGAGATGGATCTTCCTATCTAAGCGTGCCGTACAAACAAGAAGGAATGGCTAAAGAACAGGAAGTTGGGCAGCGGTCAGACATCAACAAATTAGGCGGGAAGGCGGCGTGCGGCGGCAGAAGCGAGGTCCTGCCGAGCTCTAGATGCTGGTTCGCATAAGGTCTATAGAACCCATAACACGAACTTGCACAGAGGGGAATATAACCCCCTCTAGTTCTCGAAATGGGCCTTCTAACATTATTCTACGTGGTCAGAAACCTCCTCCGCAGTATACATTAACTGATTCACGCACTGATACTCCTGACTCATTCGCATGGAACATGCCACTTAGACCTCTTATCCTGCTCTAACTGGGTACCAGCGGCAAGGTCACAGAGCGGATCCGTTGAAACCAGGTAAGCGTGCGAGCCTGGCCTGCACTTCTTGCCAGGCCAAGCGCAAACGGGTATGGGGTTCCATGCCTCTGACACATAACAAAAAAGCTGATGGCATGTAGTGTTCCAGAATGCCTCCATGCAGTGAATGTATCAAGACAAATTCTAAGAGACACAGGGACAGGCGTCGCATACTGGCATTGAAGCATGTCAAAGATGTCCTTGCCTCGCTCTTTCAGGTTTTACGGACAGGGACAGGTGAAGATATCGAACAGCTGCGCGCGTGTGTGAAACAAGCTCCCTTGGAGGACAATCAGCTTCAGTGTTTCAGAGACATACTATCAATTGATAAGAGGGATGGATGGACTTGACAGTGGGATCTATTTTTCTTACTTTCCCACCACCTCCTCAACATGGTGAGAAATTGTCATACCAGACGTTGAAAGACCTCGGCGTGTTGGTGTCCTCCTCTCCAAATGTAGTAATCAGAAGCATATCGAGTGATTTCCCTCCCCCCGACCCTCCAAACAGCTCATGTCTTCCACAGTTTCTTAGTGATGGTTGGTAAGCTATACGCACATCTTTAGTACCACTATTCGACACCTGATGAGTTTTCAGCTACCCTTTTCACCCTCCTTAGCCAAATCCCCAGATCAAATGCGCCATCACTTAAGTCTCTGACGTTGCCGACAAATTTAAAAACATAACCAAAATCATCCACAGGCTGACTCCCGTCAGTATACGTGATGCGACACGGATCGGCCCGATAATTGTCCGTTTCATAGCTGGCAAGCCTCTCCCCATGCTCTTCTGTTTCAACATGATAGACAAACCCATGAACAATCTTTTCTGGCGCATCTAGGAGAGCTGGGTATTGACCCCAGAGCTTGCACTCATAGCCCGTAATAGAGGCAGGCCGAAGTTGTGGCTCGGTTTCCAAGACAAGGACTTCGCGGAGCATGGCGGGATCAGACAGGGTGCCGTAGAAGAAATAAGGGCCGGTGGGCGCGGCAAATGGATCCTTATGAGGTGGCGGCCTTTGGGGTTGGAAGAAATAGCCAGGAGGAGCAGACCTCAGCTTCATGACGAACGGGGAGACTTTCGAGTTTGGATTTTCTGGTGGTGGAGGAGGGGGAGGGACAGAGTCAGCAACTCCCTTGTCTCCTTGATTACTCGCCATCTCTTCGGTTGGCAGTAACAGAAGTGTCTATACGGTGGAGGCGACAGCCAGCTCAGGGATGAAAATTGGACGATAGGAGGTCTGTTTTCTGTGATCCTACCGTTCCAGTAGCTTGTATTATATAACCGCTGCCAAGCCCCCATCCTGGTGCAGGGCGGCAACATGCGTAATAATGCATGCGGGGAGTCTCCCTTTATCCCTGGCCCTATGGATACGTGAATCGGCGGCGTATGAACTATACTTAGCAACGTAATAGAAGGCCCGCCATGGCGATTCGCGGAGGGTTTGGAAGTATCTGATTCGCATGAGTGAGCCACTGGCGGTAGAAGAGAATACGAATCAGCGGCTATAATTGGGAAGGCGCTTAATTTGTTTATAGATCGTCGCGAGGATGCACAAGTAGATAAACCAAGCTGTGGCCTGGTGATAATCTCAGTTCCAGCATTCTTCTGGGCTGCTATAAACAGCCGTCTTCATATTGCAACCCTCCGCCTAAGTCCCTTCGCTGAGCCTATTTGGCACCGTTTTGCCGTCCTCCATTACAATGGCACCAAAGCCTGCACCTCTGCCACCGCCGCCGCCTCCCCCTCCACCTTCCTCAATGCGTGCTTCCTGTATGGAAAATCTTTCCTAACAGCTCGTTTCGCTCACGCTAATGCTTCAAATTAGCAAAGAAACCCGCAGATCCCTCAGCCCCTTCGTATCCCACTGGTAGCTTTGGGATTGGGGTAGAGGTTGAATTCCTTCTGAGTTCCCGTAGCGCAAACGGCGCGAACACTATCCGCGAGTTTTCTAGGAAGGTTTCCGCGTCTTACAACGATTATCTCGCTAGAGTTGCTCCTGGACAGCATCCCAAGATGCACAATGCCATCGATGAAGCATACCTTGGACCGCAGTTTGCCGAGTGGTCTCTTGACTCCGATTCAACCATCGAGACGCCAAATCGTGGGAGTGCGCCATGTAAGTACCTATCGAGCATCCCCCTTCTAGCCTGTGGGTTATCTGGTCAGTTAACAACTCATATTCTAGGGGCCTTGGAGAGTATCTCGCCAATATTCCGAGTCCACGAAAGTTCCACTTGGCGCCGGCATATTGAGTTCTTCTGGGACTTTTTGAGAACCGATTTCCAAGTCAACACCAATACTAGCTGTGGCACTCATGTGCACCTCTCACGGGTGGGGGGCTATAGCCTCGCCAGTCTTAAGCAAATATGTCAAAGCATTATTCATTTCGAGCCCGCATTTGAGGCTTTGTTGCCTGAAGACCGGCTATCAAATATGTATGCGCGGAGTAATTGGCTAGATAACGCGAACTTCGGCCACCGGAATCTATCCCGAAAGCAGACCATTGCCGCTATCCAAGGAGCTTCCACTATGAGGGAATTGGTTCTTCTCATGAATCCCAATCACGACAAAATGTTTGGCTGGAACTTTCTTTACCTCCTAAATAACCCCAATGGAACCATTGAGTTCCGCAGGGGCGCAGCCTGCACGTCAGCACAGCAAGTCTTCGTCTATATTGAAATTGTTATGTCATTCACCGAAGCGGCCCTACGGCTGGGCTCCCCGGGAAACCTTGAAAGGGTACCTGGCACCGTCGGTGGCCTAAAATGGTTTATCAGCGCCGCAAGTCACCCAGTCAATGTTCCTGGATTATACGACTCCCGATACTTATCCATGTTTTTTGGCGACAGGAGCGATAACACATTCCGTGAGCCAAAGCCTCTAGGAAAGCTCTCAGCCTATCAACTTAGCAAGTTGAAGAAAAAGAAGGAAGACGACAAGAAGAAGAACGTGGCTATGGTGAAGATGTTGCGGGAACCATACTGGAGCTAGGGCCTGATTTAGATGGTGAAATGCAATGATCGAGACTACGTCTCATCAGCTGGAACCGGTGAAGGGGAAATACGTTTATCTGTTTACTTTGTGCTTTTGTTTCTGTTTTAATCTTGCATCTCTGTGTGTTATTCTTGCCGTGAATGGAATCTCAATCAAGCAGTACAGCACCTACTAAGTGGCAGTTTCCATGCAGAAATACTCGTAGTTAGACACCAAAGACAACATAAGTTGGTTTATTGGGCTTCCGTCTTGGCGTTTCCCTTTTTGTGCGTGTTTTGAAGGAAAATGGGGGAGTGGGGAAGTTCATTGCGGACTGAGAAATTTGTGCGTCACATGATCAACGAGCCACAAGCCATTCAAATAGGATCGTGCCTTCTGCTACCCGAACCTTGTTCTGCCACACATTGCCACGCTTGAAAAAAAGTGCCGAGGACTCACGATATCGCTTTATTGGTACATTATGTCAATGAGTGACCTTCAGACTAGCGAAAGAACGTCGTCTGAAGATGCTTCCGCCGTGGACGATAAAATAGATGCCACAGCTTCCATCAAGTACTGGAACAGTGTTCCCGCTACAGCGAATGCCATGCTAGCAGCCTTGGGAGCTTATCCATGGTATTCAAGAATTGATCTACGCGGATCCAAGTCCTTTCTGGCCAAAGTTAGACGCCTCATGCCTGCGTGTGCGACTGAGGGAAAACTGTCAATTGGTGTCGACTGCGGTGCTGGGGTTGGACGTGTCACTGAAGGTTTTCTCTGCAACGTTTGTGAAACCGTCGATGTCGTCGAGCCAGTTGAACAGTTCACCCGAATCCTTCATGAGAGCCCTTTGAAGAGATCTGCAGTGATCGGCGATATATACTGTGTTGGACTAGAAGACTGGTATCCAGAAAAGAAGTACGACTTAATCTGGACCCAATTCTGCGTCGGCCATCTGAAAGACTGGCAGTTAATCGAATATGTGAAACGGTGCCGTGATGCTCTGACCAAGTCCGGAATAATGGTTGTTAAGGAGAACCTCTCAACAGACCCGAACGGGCTTGACATGTACGATGATTTGGATAGCAGTGTGACCAGAACGGATGGGAAGTTTAAGCAGATTTTCAGAGACGCTGACATGAATATTGTTGCCTCGGAACTGCAGTTGGGCTTCCCTAAAGCATTTAAGCTCTTACCAGTCAAGTTCTATGCTCTACGGCCGAAGGACTGAGCTTTGTTATACGTCGGCTTATGTCTAAGATAACCCCAGACTGATGCGACTGCCAGGCGGCTGTGTTTTCTCTTCTTTGGTTGTCAGAAATCATAATTCGACATCGAACGCTCTCTTGCCATAGTGAGGGAACATCAATTATCAATATTTTCATCGCTAAAATTTCATCTGGCGTAATCGTGTAGAGGTAGAGTGTCTTTCCTGACGTTGGCGGCCTTTAATCGTAACCACAACTCAGCTGGCTTCATATATGTGACATGACGACCCTGAACAGAGTATGCCCCCCCTATATTGTTGTCTATTCAGGTTCGCGGTTCGAATGAGCGTTGAGCGGCTGGTCTCCGGTTCGGTTGTCGAGTGAACGATGCGCCAACGGGGAAGGTATGCAAAGGGCCGGTATCACAGGGGCTGCTCTTACTATGCTGAACTGATGGTCGAGAAGGTGTCGAATCATAGAATCGCGACCCATTGCCCCAGAAAAGCTATTGCGTATCCTACTAGGCACTTGCCGTCATGCGTATTCCAAGAGAGATTTATCATGCTACCTACAGTATCGACGGCCCTCCTAAATGTAGGTTCAGATAAAGACACAAAATACCTACAAAAGAAGGCTCAAGCTACTTCCAGCGCGAATCACGACCGTCGCCGGTTTTGATTGTTCGTTTGGTACTTGTAACATCTCCCGCTCGGTTCAGTATTAACCTTGCCCGCGAGGCACCGGGTGGCCTTTGATTTGCGGTACTTGCGGCCCAGGCGGGTTAAATCCATGCTAAGAACAGGATCCTTGTATAATTAAACCCGTAAGGCAGATGGCCATAGAGGAGGCAGAGCACAGAGATAAATCAATCCTTCGAAGCCCGAAGTGGCTTTGAGGGGGGCCCTTGGAGCAGATATCCAACTGGAGCCAAGCCTTCAGTTATGCAGATGGGGGCGGGTAACATGAATTACTAATCGACCAGGCCCCAACAAGGCTGCTCACAAGCGGGGCAGTCACCGTGCAACCGCTGACTATGATAGGCTGGAACGGCGAATGAATAAAACCGAGCACCGGGCCGTGGATTACAACATCGTGGAGAGAAATGACATGGTACAATTTCGTCAGGAAATCTTGCATTCTTTCTTAGCTTTTTTATCGGTATGGCGAAGCAGAGGCCTCCAGTCTCCCTAGAGCAGATGGAGGATGCTCTGGGATATAAAATCTCCATTCCAAAGGATGTGAAGCATATACGGTTTTACTCGGATCTCACCGCCGTCTCTCCCAACGTTTACGAGAGAACAAAAAGGGAATTTGACGAGTACTTGAAGATGAAGCGGAGCTGTCAAGTCGCAATGAAGAATGAGCAACAAATATTGCAGGCTGATATACGATACGTATACGCTCAATGCCCTACCCTCAAGCTATCGCTTGACAAGCTAACCCATCTCCAGACTACCACCACTGATCGGTGCGCTGTAGTTCTTGAAGGCATGGATGCCATCGAGCGGTACAGTTTCACTGCGGACATATACTGCGATTTCGACTTTCATTTGCCACTACAGTTAACCAAAGATGAAGCGTCTGAAGCTATGTTTGTTGCGAAGGTAAGGCTTCTTTCTTCAAAACGTCTCAGTAAATGTATGCTTAAAGCAGAAGCTGCCACATGGCAATACATATGGTCTTCCACCTCATTTCTTCCAGCTGCCCAGGGAGGTCCGAGATGAGATTTACACTCGAGCGATTCCAAGGGTAGATCTACAAGCGGTCGGTTCTGGGGATTTTTGTGGCATCGAATTTGCTAGAGCGACGGGTGACCCAACTGGCTTCTATTTCCCATTTAGGAGTGACCTCGGGGTTCTTGCGGCTAATCGACAAATGCGTGAAGAGACCATGCCGTTGGTCTATCGGAAGGCCTCCATTTACTTGGATGACATGGACAACTTCATAAGGTTTGCGGTCTCAATAGGAGAGGTTGGCCGTGACAATGTGGAAGATATTGGTTTTACGTGGGAAAGTCCAAGTGACACGGAATGTGGTGAGGAGGAAAACCTTACTACTGAGTCTGATGGTATCAGACTTCCCAAGCTGCACAGTATGAGATGCGTCCAGCTTCTTAGAGGTTTCGTGAGGCTTAAACGCCTTCGCTTATATTTCGAAGATGATCTTCTATCGGCTCTCACTCTCGCGGATTTCAAGGCCGACCAAGGCATCTGTGGGCTTCGTTCGCTCCGGCAGATTCATAAAATTGAATTCCTCAACCAGTCTGGGGAACCAGTGGATCAATACCAATCTATAAGGTGGATACAGGGGGAGATAGATCTAGCGAAACACAAGGACGGAGCGGCCAACCGGTCGGTCAGAGGGAGTGGAGGAGAAAAAGGTAGGACAACACAAGAGGCGCCAATGAGTGCTCTGGACCGACAGGCATCTGGAACGTTGTAAATAGATAACAATAGGCGAAATAGTGAACGCGGAGTGCAACCAGGCCAAAAGTGACGACCGCATTGGCAGAGCCAGTTTTGGGGGGTTAATGCGACACTAGCATCATTGGTTGGCACCAGAGACGTCTTGCGTTGGGGGTTCCATATATGATCACGTGATATTAGGTTAAATTGACCGCGGAAGGTGAAACCCCATGCTAGGCTAAAAGGATATCACTTCATGCTCAGAAAAGAACAATGGCCACGAAGGCAGGAGATAATGTGTATATTAATGCTATGAAATGGGCGACAGCTCATGGCATCGAAGTACAGGGAGTCGCTCCGACTGAAGTTCCTGGTCTAGGTCTGGGAATGAGAGCCACAAGGGTCATTGAAGTACGCCTTTCTACCAGCTTAATATTCGTGAAAAGCTGACTTCAGTCGAAGGAAGATGAAATCATCGTTACGGTTCCTTCCTCCGCGATGATAACCATCGACTCTATTCCCAAAACGTTCGTTGAATTATTCCCTGAGGGATCATCTATACATGGGATTCTTGCTGCATACCTTTCTCACGGGGACGCCAGCTCGCTGGACAGATGGAAAGAGTGGCGTGACACCTGGCCTGATCCTCAATTTTTCAAGGAATCTATGCCTGTCTCGTGGGTTAGTGAGCTTGAATCAGCTTCCGCAGCATTCCAAAACTCGGGGACAAGCTATCGCCTCCTGCCTCCTGCCGCTTCTGGTTCTCGGAACACTGAAGGAAAAATTAACCCTGAAGCCTTCTACCAGAACATTCTCCCGAATCAAGAGAAACGACTGCGTTCTGCGTGGAATAGCGTCCTGGTTGCTTTCCCGGGTACAGACTGGGATACATTCAGCTATCATTGGTTTATTGTCAACACAAGGAGCTTCTACTATGTGGCACCGGGGAAAGACGAACCTGATGATTGGAATGATGCAGTGGGCCTAGTACCTATCGCCGACTACTTCAACCATGCGAATGATCCCGTCAGTTTATCCCCGGGGCCTATGGAATATCACGAAGCAGCTCACTGACAAAGTCTCTAAAGGCATGCATGGCCACTTTCGACAATAAAGGCTACATGATCAGTGCGACAAGACGCATCGGTATGTTAACGCTGACAGTGGCATTAGAGGAGAATAAAAATTTCTGATGCCGTATCCCAGAGGAAGGCGAAGAAATCTATATCAGCTATGGCACACATCCTAATGATTACCTTCTCATTGAATGTTAGTGTACGAATTAACAGCCTTAAAACGTCAACTCACTTGGACACAGATGGTTTTTTCCTGGATTACAACCCATCCGACGCTATATTCTTGGATGATTTGATATTCAAGGATCTTTCTAAACCCGAGCTGGAGCTATTGAGAAAATTTGACTTACACGGGTATGTACATTTCTCAGTCTGTTTGAGAGCTTCATGTATGCCACTAATGCGCACATCGACCGCAGCGATTACAAAGTCACTCAGAACGGCCCATGTTCGCGGACCCAAAAGGTTGCATGTCTGACATTCATGAATCCCAATAAATGGCGGAAGTATATCCTTCACCCTTCTATCAGTGGGCCTGATCGAGAGACAATGACGAATACAATCAATGGCTGGGTCGACAGTTACCTGAAAAATTGTCTCTCGACGATCCGAACCCTGGAAGGTATGAGAGCGACCACTCCACTGACCGAAATAGACGAACCGAGACTCTCGATACTATTGAAGAGATGGAGCCAGATCAGAGATCTCTGCGAGGCTACATTGAATGGCACTAAGATAGGTAGAGGAGGAAACGGTCGTGGTTGATATAGATCCCAGTCATATTTGTTGGTTACGTTTTCAGGTTCTTCATACTTACTAGAAATTCCTTTGTTTCCTGAGATGGTGGCAGTCGCTCGCAATCTCATACGCTTCCTTGCTTATTCCTGTGTTAAGGGCGGATACTACTCGGACAATAGGGACATGTTCAATGGTAAATCTCCATCCAGATTACCCTTGTGCATCAGGTTGACCGTGAGGCACTAATATGAGGTAGACAAGCCTCGCAGCTTAGAGCCTCATCGGATAAGTTACCCGTGTTGGCCTGATATTGGGAGCATTGACGGAAAATTTTACGCAGTAGTTACCACTCAGTCATTGAACGTCCTTGCAAATGTCTTCTTGCGAATGTATCCCGAGTCAACTAGGGGTTTGTTAAGAAACGCGAGAATCCGTCCAAATCAGCCTCGCTCATTTGGTAGTTGCTTGCTTTGTTCGGTGACATTGTTGCTTCCTCCAATTCATCAGGGCAGAGAAGGTCAAGCCCTTCCGAATCCTCTAGGATTAGATCATCCACTGCCCTGTCAGGATTTTTGGGGCGTTTCAAGGGGTTGTACAGGCAAACTTGACATCTCCTAAGCAGATATATAACGTCCGACCTCAAGATGCCGTAGTAGGAAGTGCTGACGTCTTTCCAAGTCGCATCCCATCCCGCATGGCCATTGCGGTTATGCACGAACTCCACAGTATCTGCTATCCTGTCCTCTGCGACCACAATGCGGTCCCCCCCTTCCTGAGACTTGTTTATCGCCAGAAGATCCTGCCTCTTGTTGTCCCAAACGAATGTCTTCCTAGCGTAGTTACGGCGGCTGAATTCGCGCTGTGACGACGGGCGTTTTTCGGGGTTCGTTAACCATTCGATTATGTTCTCTTTTTCGATTGGTGACACACGACGGGTGCTTGGATGTTCGCGTAGGTGCTGTGCAAAGGAAGCCCGTGTATTCTGGCTGAACGAAATGGGCTGCTGAGAGGTAGAAATGTCACTCATGATGTGGATCAAACGCGGTGACAAAGCTTTAGTGGCAGCGTACGCGTGCAATCGAGGTTTCGCTGCCAGACCTCACCTTCCCTCGACTGGCGGCGTACCCCCTCCTCGACTGGAGGCGTACGCCCCACCGGCTCGAAGGGCATCTTCTGTTCCAAGGTTCTCAATGCTCATTGCGGGTTTGGTCCCTCATATCCATTGAACCCGAATGGGAGTGGCAATACCCGGTCTGGCCTGGTTTACTTGCACTCCAATCGGTGCAATGGCAGCAACGTCCAGCCCTCAAATGGGTACAAATTATCCTACAGACGTTGAGGAGATTTGGCAAACTGCTATACATGACTATGAGGCGGCCACAGGAGCGAGTCTTGATTCTCTGGCGAAGGCTCGAACCCTGGAAGATGTCCTGGGTGAGATAAAAGACAAGGAGAGCAAATTTGGGTTCAAGAGGCACGACGGTTCCAGGATTGACAGATTCCGGACGCTTGTGAAGAAGAGTCTCCAGCCTATTGAGAAGCTCAGCGAGATCGCAGCACAGGCTGGTTCAGGCGTAAGCATTTTGAATTCCATTTGTATTTGGCGATGTTAACTTGTGCTCCTGCCAAGGTAGTCATTTCCTCCCGGAACGGCTATTTTCACAGCAGTGCGACTCCTGATTGCCGTATGACACCTTATCTGGCTAAGGATACATTCTAGAAGCTTATAATGACCAGACCACGAATTCTGTCTCAGCGGATTATGACAAAATCGAAGAATTCTTTGACGAGTTGGATAGATATCTAACGCGGCTGAAGGTCCTGGAAACCTATGTTCCTCCAATTCCTGAGTTAAGACATACCATAGCCGGAATCCTTACTTCAGTCCTAATTCTTTGCGGGATATCTGCGAAATACGTTCGGAAAAGAAGGATCGGTGAGTACATTGTGAAGCAAAGGACCCATCTGCTACCTCATTCGCAGGCCTATCTGATCAATACGGATATCTTCCAGCTGACTGAAGAATATATAGTAAAAGCTTTTCGAAATCTTGTCTCGGGAGAGGACGACGAACTTACCACTGCATATGCTCACTTCCACAAAATGGTGGACCAGGAGGGGAGGATGGTAGCCAATGCAACCCTCATAGGCGTTCAGCAGTTGAAGGAAGAGGTCGGCGAACAGCATAAGGCTGTAATGCAACATCTGGAGGGTTGGTTTGGTCGCCACATTACTTTGTACTAGTTACTGACTGCTTTAAGATCGTGGAGCCATCGTCGACCGAGAAGACGTCCTCGCCGGTCTATCGTCCTTGGACTTCGACCAAAAACAAAAAGATGTTTTCTCGAAGCACCGCGAAGGTACAGGTCACTGGATGCTGCAATGCGGTGAGTTCCAAGACTGGTTCAAGAGTGTCGGTGGTTCCACTCTTTGGTGCTATGGAATCCGTATGCCTTCACCCGCGCCCAATCTATCAGCATCTTATATCGGGCAAAGTAGTGCTGACACCGGACTTTAGCGGGCGGTGGAAAGACTTATTTGACGTGAGTGATCGTCTTCAACTTGCATTGATACAAGCTAATCGCGTCAGCAACTATCAGTTCAATGGCTGTCAACTATGTCAGTGAAGCTACAGAAGGACAGGGTGTCGCAGTTGCATACGTATATTGTGACTATAAAGATGAAAGGACCCATTCTGAATTCGAACTTTTGTCCAGTATAGCTCGGCAACTGGCTAATCATTACGTCGGCATTCCCCCAGCGGTGAGAAAGTTCCGGGATAAGAACGCGGACAAGAAACGGAACCCGACTTCGAAAGAATGGATAACTCTGATCAAGGAGCTCAGTCATCCTTTCCCGAAGACGTACATCTTCATAGATGCGCTTGTAAGTACGCGCTACCGCTCTTGACCTATATCCCTTGATTGACTATTGTCCAGGATGAGTGCCCAGAAAGAAATAGAGACGAATTTGTCCGATTCCTGAAGGACTTGGAAGAGTCAACTCTTTTGTTCTTGACATCACGCCCGATAGACTTTCCCGTGCGATTTTCTAGAATCCAACGCATTGAGATATCGGCTGCGGCAAGTGACATGGAAACGTATCTCAAGGCCGAGATAAAGTCTCAATCCAGGCTCTCCAAATTAACCGTGAATGATCCCAATCTGGAGTTGGATATCATCAAATGCCTTATTAGAAATGCTGCCGGAATGTGAGTACGCTGATCCTAACGTCTTACCGGAGGCTCGTTAATCATGGCTCAGGTTTTTGCTTGCCCATCTCCAAATCGAAACACTGTCCAAATTATACAGCCCTAGGCAGATACGAAAAGCCATGGACACATTGCCTTCCGACTTGGAGGGGGTTTACAGCGAAGCCATTAAGCGAATAGAAAAGCAGGGTGATCCAGATTGCCAGTTTATTAAAAGAGCAATGTCTTTCATCTTTTGTGCGAGACGACCTCTGACTGTTGATGAACTTTGCCACGCCCTTGCTGTTGAGGAGGGTGACAGCGAACTCTATGAAGATGCACTTCCTGCACCAGAAATTCTGGTGGGCTCTTCCGCGGGTCTCATCAGAGTCGACAGCAAAAGCAAGGTCATTGGGCTGGCACATCATACTCTACAAGAATATCTTGAGAAGCATCCAGCTGCACTTCTTCCTGATCCAGACGCCGATGTGGCAAAGGCATGCTTAACGTATCTTTCGTTCGACGAGTTTGAGACTGGCCCAAGTACTGATGGGGCCGTACTGGAGCGAAGGCTACAAGCTTATCAGCTGTTTGACTACGCTTCTCGTTATTGGGGCTACCATGTGAGGAAACAGACCCCTGAACTTGTCAGCTTGGTCCTCCAGTATGTGGAGAGCGAGCCCAAACTATCCTCCTCGGTTCAGGTATTGCATACGACAGTGCATAGAGCAAAAGATTGGTTTAACCGTTTCCCCAAACAGTTCGGAGCTTTACACATCGCAGCGTTCTGGGGCCTAGAGAAGATCATCGATCTTGTGTTGCAGACAGGCGTCGATATCAACACCCCCGACAGCCATGGGAACACAGCATTGCACGTAGCTGCAGGACGGGACAACTACGACTGCGTGGAAGACATACTGCAGAAAGGTGCGGATGTTAACGTGCAGAATCAATCAGGCGAGACAGCCTTACACTGTGCAGCGAAGAACAACTTCAGGGGTGTCATAGAGCTTCTCCTCAGAGAAGGGGCTCTTCTGCTTGCGGATAACGAAGGTTGGACCGCATTAAATTGGTCTGTTATCAACGGAGACACTGAACTAGTTTCCGTGTTCCTTGGCCAAGATCTTGATGTGGGTGGTATCCCAGATGGAGCTTTTTTCTTGGCTGCTGAAGAAGGCCAAGGAGCCATATTGGAGAAGTTCTTGCAAAGCGGTGTCGATGTTAATAAAAAAGACGAATGGGGGAGCACTGCGTTGGATTTTGCAGTGTCTGTCGGTCATGAACCAACCGTACGCTTGCTGTTACACCACGGTGCCAATGTTCATCTGAGGGACGCATATGAGAATACCGCCTTACATTGGGCTGTGTCGCATGAAAAAATTACGCTGTTGCTTCTGGAAAATGGAGCTGATGTACACGCCAAGAATGACTCAGACCAGACTGCTTTGTGCTGGGCTGCACAAGATGGTACAGTGGAAGTTGCCCAGGCTCTACTCGAGCATAAGGCCAATGTCAACTGGCAGGATAAGAAAGGTAGCACAGCTTTGCATAAAGCAGCCATAAGAGGGCGCAGGGAGATGGTCCAGTTATTACTGCAGAACCATGCCGATGCCAGTTTGGGCGACCTCGACAATTGGACGCCTCTCTATGGAGCTTGCGTGAAAGGGCATACAGAAACCATAAAGGTACTATTGGACAAGACTGACAACGGAACGGCCACACCGGAATCAATTTCCAGACAGAGCAAGGAACAGAAGGCTCTGCTTGTCAAAATGGCAGAGGAAAAAGCAAAAGGTAGTACAGTATTGACTGGTCTCCGCTATGCTGCCCAAGAGGGCCAGGTTGCTAGGCTTAAGATGATGCTTGACAAGGGGGCGGACGTCGATGGCAAGGATGTTGCAGGTTACACTGCATTGGAATTGGCATCGTTTCAGGGACATGAACATGCTGTGCAGCTACTAATAGAATACGAAGCGGACGTCAATCTCCGCGGATCCGACCAGTGCCCGCCTTTATATTACGCCATCCAGCAGCAGAACGAGACTATTGTCTCTTTACTCATCGACCATGGCGCAGATGTCAACATGAACGTATATGGAACGACTATGGCAATGATCGCAGCGGAAACCGGGAATGTTTCGATAATGCAGCGCCTCATCAAGGCTGGTGTCAACATACATTCTAAGGACTACTCTGGTCGAACAGCCTTACATTTCGCCACGTTATACGGACGGAGAGATACCGTGAGCTTACTATTGGAGAACGGAGCCGATATGGATGAGGTTGACCGTCGTGGATATACGCCATTGATGCTCGCAGTGGAGAATCTCGAGCACTCGATGGTGGGAATGCTCCTAGATAGGGGAGCGTCGGTAAAGGTGAAGTCCCATGACGGCCATACAGCATCCCAGTTGGCGCACATCATGGGCGATCAAAAGTCAGTTATGCTTTTGTCTGAGTCCCCTAAACGCCGGATGGTTAACGTCCATGTATGAGGAGTCGGGACGTGGAGGGGTTGTTCTCATGCAGTGCATGAAGATGAATGTATGCCACCACTCCAGAAGCTACTTTCCGAAAGCTGAACAGGATATGTCGATCGAGTCATTGTATACCACGATTGATCTTACGTTCCCTCTTAAGCTTTATTATTCGTAAAGAACACCTGCGTCGAGGGTTCTTCTTCCTATCATGTTTGATTTTATACCGGAACTCAAAGCCCCTTCATCCAAAGTAAACAGTAATCGTCTCCGTTAGGCTCCACGACTACCCGAGTGGGACGCATATTTAATCTGGTAGGGTTGGAAAGGGAAAATCAACCTCCGCTTCCTTGAATGTAGATAATGAGGACCATCCTGTCGTTGTGCATGAATAGTGTGATGCGGACTCGGTCACACTACTTCCATTGTGTTCTGCATTAAAACGTAGCATACGGAGACGCAGTGTCAGAGGCATACATAGAAGGGTTATGGGAATATATACAACACCCGTGGAATTACTTAGCAAGAGTCATGAGTTAATATCAAACCCTGCAGGGCTAACTTTTCTTGGTCAAACCCCTGGACGATGTAACCTAATGTTGCCTTCTACAAATATTCTACAAAGCATTCTTGTATATTGTGCGGCCATCGCCCCTTACTTCCATGGAATGAAAACAGCCTACTCACGGAGTAAAGAGAGTTCCAGCCCCTAGATTGTACATGCCTCCCCGGTTCTATAAAGGACTGGCCTTTTTTGTAGCCTATGCTCCATCACCTCGCCTCTAGCACAATTCCGTGTGGCACCCAACCGATCGCAGAGTACCTCTCTTACTGGACAATGGCTTCGGTAAACGCTCGGCCTATATCAAGACGTGGCAGACCTAAAAAGCTCAGTCAACAGGCTGTCCAACGTATTATTTCCTCCTACGAGAGTTCTTCGTCCTCATTGGAAGAGATAGTTCATCACCTAGGGCTTGAGGGCGTGCATTTGCAAACGATCCGGAATTATCTAACAAACGAGGGCTACTGCAAGAGCATAATCTGCCAAAAGAGGTGGTTAACGGATGAGTCTCAGCAGCTCCGGCTCGAATTCGCAACTCTCTACAGAACGTGGAGTCTCGAGTGGCGGGCTGTGCTCTTTGCCACGACAGTGCAGTTTGACCTTAGCGAAAACCATAAGGCAAAGATCTATATCAAAAGAGGTGCCTTTCTTTGTGCAGATTGCCAGAAAAAACGACACAGGGCAACTGGACTTCAGTTCTGGGTAATTGTTGGACTGCACCAGAAAGCTCCGCTTATCCTTCTTTCCGAAACAGGTCGACTCGAAACGGTGTTTAATCAGCTTATATCGATGAATGGATCTGCAAGGGAATTTGGCACATATCAGAAGCGTTATTTATTTGTCGATGAGACCTGCTTCGCCACTGATGACCCCCAAGTGAAGCCCTTTTTCTCGCAAAGTGCTGAAAAAGCTGGGCTCCAAGTGGTCCAGTATCCTCTATTTTGCTCCGATCTCAACGTCGCTGAAGATGTTCTTCACTACGTCAAGAAGCAGCTTCAAAAGTCAACATTTGACACTTTTGACCACATGAAGATGGGAATATTTGGTCAATGGGGGAATATATCTATTCGTCACATCAACAAGCTTGTCGGCTCTCTTCCATCAAGGTTTCTCGAAGTCATTCAACGAGAAGGGCGCCCCGGATAACTTCTTTTTGGTGGTAATGTTGCTCATGCAATCAGCGACATACATAAATAATCGAGCAGTAACTGTGACGTATCATTCGACGGGTACCGCTCTTAGCTGCGATAGGATAGGCACAATTGGCTTGGTGTCGATTTCCCGGCCCCTGAGTGCTTCGACCGCTGGCGAATGTGCCTTACCAGTTATCAACTACTATGAGGCTCCTACAACATGTCATAAATGTTTCTAGACAATATCATTGTCCTCACTAATTCACTCCCCATTCTCCGCTTTTCGATATTAATCTATCTACATTTGCTTGAAGACTGCTGTAATGGAGAATGAGGATGAAGCAAACCAGCATGGTATGTGATATCTGCGGATCGATAACCCTTTCTAAAACTGCTGTAGCTGTTGCACTCTGAGGCAGTAAAGCAGCCAGACGGGACTGTGAGGACTGCTTATAGTCGTAATAAATCAACCGATCAATGTTATGTGTATCGTGCAATACAACCGCCATCAGAATGAGAGTGGAGTATATGGTGGAAAGGTCTTCTCTAGGCTTAACTTGGCAGCAGCCGTTGGTGCATCTTAATCATCGTCTGTGCATCTTGGACTATTGACTTGATTATCTCCGTCTGAGACTCAGCATCGGCCCATGTCTGATTCTGAGTCCTTGCCTTAGCCTGTTCCAAGCGCTCCAGTAATCTCGTCGTATCGGCTCGCAGTGTTTGCAGCTGCTTATGAACCGTAGACTCCACACTCCCCCCCTGGGCAACTAAGTCGTGATTTGGGGAAGATGTATCCGAATGAGGCTGATCGGCGGTCGAGCTTTCTGAACCCCTTCTGGTATTATAAGAGTGAACGGCCCAGAAGGAACGCCCAACGTTTGCGTGGAGCTCCATATATGCGCCGACAGAGTGCTTGCTCATGGGTTTCTCAAAGAGGGGTTTGATGGAAGCATCACTAATATGCCATGTATAAGGCATATCTTCTGCTCCATTTACGAGGCGCACCGCAGAGGGTGCAACTTGAATTCCCAACCTCTCACCTGCCCGATAAGTCAGTTACTTCCGCAACTATCGAGCTTTTGTCATACTGATATGTTTTGATAGGCTTTTCCGACACATAACTCTCCATTCCCTACGTTTCCGTATTCCCGTTATGGCGTAAATGCCCCGTAATTGCTTATCCTTCGAATATCTTCTCTGGCCAGGTTCAAGTGATGAAACCGGCTGCAGTAGAAACTGGCGAGAGGAAATCTCTGCTGGACCCTGGTAACCCCTGTGATTCGAAGGGCTGCAGTCCAGTATCTTATCGTTCGCTGTAGTACTTGGTGCCGCCCTCGGGGAACTCAGGGACAAGTTCCTGTCACAACTATCAGTGGCTTCGAGCAAAGACGCGATTTCCATGATGCAAGGCTCGGTATGTAGAAGTAACCATTTCTTGCCCCTTCAACGAAGCTCATTGAAGTTTGGATTCCCTGCCGATACTAGTCCGAAATCACGTGGATCTGACAGAAACAGTACTAGTCAATGGGAGCTCTACGTCTCGCCATTGGTAGACGCAGATAATCTTGCTGCCTATTATGGATGGTGGCGAAGTGCATACGCCAAGTTGCTGGACTGCTTCACAAGGAGGGGCGAAAGGCCAGTAGAGCCGCACAGAATCCTCGCTAGGTGGGTCACTTAGCACCACCAACGGAATATCACACCAGGGGTGTGAGTGCTCATACAGAATCGCACCTGTCTATAGTGCACTGGCGCTAATCGCGCGAGCGCCAAGATTGCGCACCAGCTCACACCCTTTAGGTGCACCCACCCGACTACTGACCGCATATAAGCCACACGCCGGCAGGTTAGTAGTTGGGTGGGTGACCACCAGCGAATCCCTGCTGTTGTATGTTTTTCTTTTTTATTTATTTGCTGTGTTTCGTCGGGGTTAGCGCTCTTACTGGTCTACCCCTACCCCCCCGTTCATCCTCTGTCTGAATTTCGGGCCAATTTTGTCTAAAACACATCCACTTTTCCGCTTACTGACGTGTCCTGTGGCGACCAATCTGTAATAGGCTATATATAGCTGTAGTGCGATTCGGTGAGAAGGGGGTAGGTACTATTCATTCAAATAATACTATTTAACGGCGTAAGGGTATTCAAACTGGCCTTTATGAATTTATGAAAGAACCATTAATGCGCTTAGCTTGTTCAAAGCCTATCTGTCGGGTGTCTCATCGCCTATAAACTTAACGGCGCCATCTAGTGTATAGAGGCAGTGTCTTTATTTACAAGACCAAGGTTCAGTAAGATTACCCAAAAATTCCTTATCTACCATGATTTAAAGATGCCTTCACCTAGGGCATATCCGTTGTTGCAAGAGGTTCACTGACATGTGTCTGGTCGATGACCCCGCACTTGTATCTACGTAATCAACTGGAGGAGCGAGTTATCCCCGCCGCTATAAGTGATAGGAGCGTTGCGGTCGAATCCCAGCGGCTATTTACCTAGGGACATCTGTCAAATGCTGGCTCATCAGCCAATTGATAAGCACATAAACCTTCTGCTCCATATCTCGCAAACCGCTCAAGAGGGTTCTGTCTAACCGCCGAACTTCCTAATCTGGCATGATGAAGATGCTTCCCGAGCATAGTTGAACCCACTAACCTAAAATGTCGTGGGAGGTTTTGTTTCCTTGCGACGGATCAATCGCAAACACCAATTTTCAATAGCTTTCTCCCTTCATAGAATCAAGCCACTCTCAGAGCTAGAATCATCTTATGGGACGCGGATAAGAAAGTCAGCTGCCTTGGCAAAGGTCCGAAATCTGTCAATCAACAAACCGATCTAATTCTGACGTGGCACTATGATGGGTGGGGCGTACTGGCTGATTTATTGGGCAGAACTGAAGGCAGCCCCGAGTCGACTTTTCTAGAGAACCACTGCGCGTTGAGCTTATCGGAGCCTCAGCTCAGATCTCGCTGCTCATTTCACTCCTGTGCCATCATTCACAATGGCACTTCGTGAGACAGCGTAAGTACCGCCCATATAGGCACCTCTATACGGCGTTCAGCATAGGCAATTTGATCGTCGACTTGAACGAAGAGTAGCATCATGTACCAGTGGCTGACGAAGTCTCTCCCCAGCTTTCCGGCAATCCGTGCCTGCATTTTCGACATGGATGGGCTTCTGATCAACTCGGAAGACATAATTACTCTGTCTATCAACCAACTGCTCGCAAAGTATGGAAGACCTGCCCTGGATTCTTCAATCCGAGCCCAGCTCATGGGTGTCCCAGGCTCGACAAACGGCGACGCGTTCCACAACTGGGCTCAGTTACCAATATCTCGCGAGCAATTTGCCCTTGAATCAAAAGAGAAAATGCAACAACACTTTCCAGATTGCAAGCCACTGCCGGGCGCAGAAAAGCTTCTTAATAGACTCAGCCGTGCACGCGTTGCATCCTCTGGGGAAAGGATCGAGCTAGCACTGGCATCAAGCACGAAGAGTCATAGCTACGAGTTGAAAACTTCGACTCCGGAAACGAAACGGTTACTCGACATCTTCCGACCTGATAGGAGGGTCCTGGGCGACGATCCACGGGTGAGACAAGGTCGAGGGAAACCAGCACCGGACATATATTTCGCCGCATTGGAGTCGCTGAATACTACAGCAGGGCCTAACCATAGTCCGATTCTCCCTGTAGAATGTTTGGTCTTTGAGGATAGTGTGGTCGGGGTGGAAGCTGCAAGACGGGCCGGTATGAGGGTCATCTGGGTACCGCATCCTGATCTAGCAGTCGAGTATCAGGAGAGAGAAAATGCAGTACTGGCCGGCAAAAGGAGCCCGACTGAGCTCGGAGGTAACTGGCAGCTGGGAGACATTCAAGATGGCTGGGTTGAAACCATATCAAATCTGGAACACCTCGATCATGAGAAGTATGGTATCGATATGTCGTCCTGAACGGTTATGGAATAGTTTCTAGTCAATAAGTGCTGGTAGAACAATCCTTGAAGAATATATCTATCGTTGGGTTCAGGTTCGATCGGCTTGAAAGCATTATTGCGTAAGGAGATTTGGACTGGGAGGCCGGGGACCTCTTACCTGATCAAATGGAGCAACGGAAAGGAACGGCGCTGAACCTGGGATGCCATGGCCTCGAGCCTAGGCTTATTTTCACAAGCCTGTTGACGATCCCAATTTGCGCGTCACTTCTGAAATCCACTAATCTTACATCAACATATGCGCAAAAGCGCCCGTAATCTCGACACAACGTCAGTTGGCAGTCCCTCCTGGGAAAGGGGCAACTAGCTTCAGCAGGCTTGCCAATGAGATCTATTTCGCCTTGTTGACCCGGATCGTGTGTTCCCCACTGCGGCGCCTAATTTTGTGATGAGTATGGTGATTTGCCACTGAGGCATGTCGTGGGGATCAGTGAGGATCCGCATCATCATTGGCCCATCACGACGGGCCAATGAGAGCTGGTTTATTAGCGCGGATATAGAAGACTTGTACTCCGGAGCACACACCTTGCATGTTCCCGCGGACTTGACTTCCATGGGGGTTTGACAGCCTTGCTCCGTACTATGATATATAAGTACCCAATAGGAATTATTCATCCGTCAAAGCGATGCCCGCGAGGCTTCTAAACTTCCTTTCTCTACCGTACTCGACCCGTCAGCACATGAAGATACCCCCCATACACTGCTGCTGGTTTGAGCTTTAAGACAGCGAAAGTACGGATGCAGATCATGGAGTACAGGAAACATTCGCGTAAGTTCGTTTTTCAACTCGCCCTT
Source organism: Aspergillus olivimuriae (assembly GCA_003719415.1). Classification (NCBI taxonomy): domain Eukaryota; kingdom Fungi; phylum Ascomycota; class Eurotiomycetes; order Eurotiales; family Aspergillaceae; genus Aspergillus; species Aspergillus olivimuriae. Next base: position 18,232 of record RHLO01000638.1, on the reverse strand, counting down.
GATATTGAATCTCAATAACATTCTGGCAGTTACGCCTGAAAATTACACCCGAGCAATCATCTCTCTCTCAAGGAGGTACGCCAGCACCTCTGCTTTTCCAGGAAACAACTATGTCGACATCGGACAATGGATGCTCCAAGACCGTAATCTTCTGAAACTATCAAACCCGGAAAATTGCGCCCTTTTCGCTTCTCAGTCTGAACAGGATCATGATTTACTCGTCGTATACAATAGCGGAGAGAAGAAATGGGACGTACAGCAATTTAGTCAGCAACAACACGAAGAGTTTTCAACTGATATGACTGTTCCAGAAGAAGGCTTTGGGCAAATAGTTTTCATTCGAGGCTTTGTATCACCCTCGTGGTTGTCTGTTATCGGGAGCAAATACAACCTTGATCCAGAATTTTTCAGGCGGCATATGGATTTTTTGTCTTCCAACGTTTCCAGACACTCATACAGCTTGCCATCACTGGCCAGTTCCACAAACAATATCTTTCGGCTTTGTGTCAGCACTCTTCTTCATCGCGACGATTTCGGCGGACAGGATCTCCAAGCCCAGCGCTCACACCAGTGCACCGAGCTTGGGAAATATAAAATACAACAGCTTGGGTCTACTAAAACCTGCTGCGGAGACTCGATTGTGCGAGAGTATTCCACAGTGTGCCCGTGCTTTTCTGTTATTGAACAATGGATCTCACTCTGTACCACAAAAACAAGAAGCGGATGGGCTGGTAAGAGAAAACATGGAATCGCACAAAAACATTCACTGATAGTAAATGAAAAATTCAGTCATTGTCTGGATGGACCAAGGTAGGCCTCTAGAAAGGTCACCACCAGGACCATGGACCCGCCATATCGAATCCAAGGCCACGGCTCTCCCTGTGTTCCAACATCATCCGAAGATGGCATTTCGAACCACCAGAAACAAATTCGATACAGAGGCAAACATCTCGGCAGAGGTTCAACAAAGCACCGCTATCCTTCCCTTGCAGTATGATTCATTGGTCGCGCTTGTTGATCTGTCTCGTCGTGCATCTCACAGTCCGCTGTTTATGTGTATCCCATTATTTGCACATGCAGCATTCTCCGAAGTTCAGCTCTTAAACCTATTGGAATCGAGAATTCAAATACAGATAGACGCCATAGTCCAGGAAGTTCCTGCTGATGCGTTGGAAACCCTGCAATACTTCTTCACGATTCTCAATCGACATGCCCAGCAGCTAAGCGACAGTGCTCGTGCACTTCGCAAGTTGGCAGAGGCAGATAGAACGGGGACGTATGATATCGAGATGGAGAGTCAGATTCCGAGATATGGCTTATCGGATGCTGGTAAGACAAAGTTCGCTAGCAATATCTCTGATGGCACCTTTTCACCAAAAGGACTCTTGGGAGACTATGATCAACTCTACGTTCGTTGCATCGACTTATCGAAGTTGTGCACTCGGGGAATAACTCTGGCAATGAACAAAGCCACAATTGAAGAGTCTCGCAAAGCCATTGAGCAGTCCAAGCGCCTCAAGAAATTGACTCTGCTTGCCACTCTCTTCATTCCTCTGACCTTCAGCTCCAGCTTACTGGGCATGAATGTGGATCTACTCGGACAGAACGCGGTGAGATTTTGGTGGTTTTTTGTTCTGTGCATTCCAATCACCGTGTTTGCCTGCGCATTTTACTTTTGGGACATAATGGTTCTAAGGCGATTATGGACCACATTCTGGAAACGCTGGCGCACCATTAGACAATACATGGCTGCCGAGGACAATAAGGATCCAAGTTATACTGTATGATCTTCTTGTTCGGGCCTCAAAATGGTGCATGTCATAAAATATTATTAAGAATATCGGCGTTACTGTCTGGACACCTTGACAGAAGAGCTAGCTTTGATTTGCCGCCAATCGAAGTACGACGCTAACTTGACTTGAAGGAGCCAAATACGTACCCAGAAAGCTACCTTTCAGACCATAGGGGCTCAGTCCACGTAGGCTGGATGGATCTGGGAACGCTTTTCTGTCAACCAAAATGATCGCCAGGCCACAAAGTGCGAGCACATCGATCGGGCTTTATACAGTCCATTCCAGTATCTTTCAGGTCGATATTTGCCATGTGGGAATTTCAACATTTCTATGCACAGTGTACGTAAGCTAAAGAGAGTATCTTGGTAAGCAGGCGATAGCGTCCAGGATTTGCTGGTGCACAATGGTCGTCTCTATGCGCCCTGGACAGGTGTCTACCCCGCATCTCCCCTCCACGAACACGCAACATAAAAGACAAATCTCTCAACCACCCCATCTGAAGAGCAGCAGAAACACCTCTTGACCAGATAAGAGCGGTGAACACGACGATGAATACATCGATGAGCTTTGCGACGAACGGAAGCCTCGAGGTATTGCGGGGCCCAGGCAATATCTCTCAGAGTGACATAGAGTAAGACATACCAACCTTGAGGTTCTTCAGTGGATGCAACCACTTACCCAAAGACACAGTATTATCCTTGTTCCAGGGATTGGAACCACCTTGCCGGGAGAATGGACGTTCGCTAAGCAAGAATGGCTCGCGTCAGTATCTGGTTCCCCAGTTGGGGCGCGTATCCTCGCCTACGAATATACTTCGCCATTCGTGGGCACCAGGCCATCATGGGAATCGCTTTTAATGCTAGGCTATGATCTTCTACAAAGAGTAAACACTTTGCGATCACAATCAGAGCTACATCTGGTAAGTGAGTTCTCTCAAATCGCCTGTGGGAAGTGTTGGCATGCCAGCTTATATACGTATGTACTCAGGCCGCTGCAAAGCCAATCTTGATAGTCTGCCACAGCTTAGGTGGTATGATAGTCAAGCAGGCGTTGTGCGTTGCTAACAAACAATTTGCCCGGTATGGATCAATTGTCAACGCCATAGCAGGCGTTGTCTTCCTAAGCACCCCGCACCGATACGAAAACAAGTCCTCGAGCTTCACACGGTTTCGGGACATTTTTGAAGCAACAAGTGGTAAGAGTCTGAAGATCCCAACCGCCAATATGGAACAAGAAGGTGCAATTCTGCTCGACCTCGCAGATAGATTCGAAGGACTTTCGTTGCGTACTCCTATAATGTCCGTGTATGAACTAAGAGAATCGAAGTCCATCTCAACTCCACTACGCCAAAAATATCAACAGGTTAGTCTCAAAAATGACAAAATATTCGCGCTAACTGGAATGCTAGTTGGTCAATCGTGATGCTTGTGTGACGCATGCCCCAATGGAAACAGTCATTGGTCTCAATCTCAATCATCACGATACATGCATTTTTACCAAGAGCGTTGGTGGTGAAGGCTTGTCCGAATTCCGAAAATTCGTCCAAGACACTCTGCAGGACGCTGTTCAACTCGTCAATCTTCGCCTCGAGGACCGTATGTTAATGAAGTATCGGACAGCTGTAGACCGGCACTAATATTTCTCAGAGGAATATGAATATGCTACAATGAGTGCTTACTCGCCAACAATGAGCGAACTGCCACTCAGAGGTGAGCTTACCGTTAGATTCTGGTCTGATGAGGAGCAGACTAACTTCAGTTAGTGGACCAAGTAGAAAGTACAGAATGTCCATCAACAGAATGGCCATCGAACAAAGCAACACAAGGAACATCTCTGTCGGGGTTTGAGTTGGTACATCCTGCAGCACCGAGTACTTATACTCGGAAACCCCTCAATCTACCTTGTTTTCTTCTCAACACACATTCGGCAAACGAAGATTTTTGCGGCCGTGAAGATATTTTGGAGCGTCTTGCGGCCGAGCTCTTACCATCGAAGACCACAGTAACTGCGTCCGGCAGCACGCTTCGCCAATTTGCGCTTTGTGGGTTTGGAGGAATTGGAAAGACAGAAATAGCCCGAGAGTTTTGCCGCCGCCACAAAACCTCCTTTGACGCGGTGTTCTGGGTAGTGGCGGATGAAATTGCAAAACTTGACCATCATTACCAGCAAATTTCCTTGACTCTTGGACTCGAGGATCCATCCGAGTGCAAGAGTCAGGTGGTTAGCAGAGAAATTGTCAAAGGGTGGCTCTCCAGTCCGCGAAAGCATTTATTGGAGTCGGATGAAATTTTACAATCTGACCAAATTGGATCAGATACAACCTGGCTACTTATATTTGACAATGTGGATGATCCAATGATCCTGGCGGACTACTGGCCGCAAGGTAGTGGATCAGTTCTGATCACTAGCCGAGACCCACTTACCAAGAGCATATTTACAAGGCGTTCTTCAGGCCTGGATCTTGGTCCGCTTTCACAGCAAGATAGTCTAACACTCTTCAGTCATCTCACCACCATTTCCAATAGGTCTGAAGACGATATAGCGCGGCAGATAGCTGACGCATTTGGTGGCGTTCCTCTAGCTATATCCCAGATGGCAGGAATCATCCGTCGACAGGATCTCACTTTGCCAGAGTTCCTTGAGCTCTACACAGATCATGAAGAACATCGCAGTCTTTATGAGACAAAGTTCGATACCAATCTGGTCACATACCCTCACACTCTCTCAACTGTCTGGGCATTTGGGAATCTGAAGTCTGAATCTCGACAGTTGTTGGAAATAATCTCGTTTCTTGATCCCGATGCTATTGGGGAAGAAATGTTGATGGAAGCCTCAGTGAAGTTGCTTTCAAAGGGCACACAGTTCAAGAAAAGCAATTATATTGAAGCTCGGACTGATCTTCTGCAATCATCCCTAGTGCAGAGGGACAAACACAACCAGCAGATATCGGTGCACCGCATTGTACAAGATGTAATTCTGACAACAATGGATCCCGCAAAGAAACAAGCCATCTTCGACCTGATTGTTCGGATTCTTTGGGCTAGCTGGCCATCGGCTATGCCTACACCATCAAAGAAACCGGAGCTGCCCCAACCCAAATCAACGGGTGGGAGATTGCATGTTGGAAGATGGCCTTTTTGTACAATGATTTATCCCCATGTGTTACGAATTCATCAGCTCTGGACAGCAATCCCAGATCTATCCGAGGCCACTAGTCTGCTCTTTGCAAAGCTACTGAATGAGGCTGCATGGTATGTCAATTTTATTCAAGTCTTTTTCGCAGTTTCTAATATCACTAGGTATCAAAAAGAGCGCGGACGAACAAAGAACTTTGACGGATTTTTCGAAACTGCTCGCAAGATCTGTGAGGCTTCAATACATCCAGATCGGGATTCTGTTCTTGCAGATATATATTTCTGTTTAGGAGCTATCGCTATGGATGCGAGCGATTTTGAAAACAGCCGCATATATAAAGAGCGCTCCCTTGACCTGGTTTCCAGGATATGCAAAGAACTAGAAATTGTGGATGAGAGATTATACCTTGCATATGCAGAGCGAGGTATCTCACGCATTCAAGATACTCGGTATGAGGATGGTGAAGTAGATCTCAAGGAGGCGCTACGGATTCGCCAGGCATTGGGAAACTACGTTCCCCGATCAGGTGAGGCCAACCTCAGTTGGGCGCTCTTAGCGCAGGGAAAATTTGAAGAGTGTAACAAACTGCTTTTGGATAGCTTAGCAGGCAGAGAAAAGGCTTTGGGGAAGGATGATAGGGAATCTGTCCGAACTGGACTAATACTCTACGCTCTTGGAAACCTTCGTGCGGCACAAAACGAGTGGGAAGAGAGTTATGATTATCACCAGAGAGCGTGGCGCCATATGCGCGCCACGGTTGGTGAGAGAGACTTTTATACTGCGACTGTCGCCCACAAAATAGCCGAACATATGATCCGCTTGGGCCACAGCGAAGAGGCAATGTATGTGATGTTGGGATACCTGACCTTCCTGAAACTTTATCTAACGCCTCTTAGTTCCGTTATAAACGGGGCCCTGGAGGTCTGGTCCATCGATCCGAGTGCACACAGAAACGAAATTGCTCGGACCACCTTTCTCAAAGCCAAGCTGTTCGAGGCAATGGACAAGACACAGAAAGCTTCAATTGCTTTCAGAGTTGCCTGTCGTTTGAGAAATGAGATCACCAATGAAGATCGAGATGTGAAGAGCTTGACGATGAGAGATTTCGATGAAATTGTTGCTTTTTGGGCTCGTTGATAAGTCAGTGGTATGGAGTTTAGATGTCCTGTTATGCTTCCGTTGGGATCTGGTTTCCCCGCCCTCGGGTACCTCGGGCTGTTGGGTCCCATCTCCAGGTGCGCGGTGTGCCAGTGGTACTGCAAGTAGGTGCTGATCCTTGCGCTTAAGCCTATATTGATCGGAGATGCTGGCGGAGGTGATTAGAAGATCTGGTGGCAGCCGTGACAGACATAAACTTGAGAATATATTAATGATCGAAACTGCGAAGAGGCCGCTCATATATCTCTTTAGTACACAGGAGAACTGCTCTAGTCATCTTAGAGTTGCCATGATTATCTAGATGAATTATCTGGTTGACTATTGATATGCCTTGTCCTGCCATGTTATCCACGTCGTAGTATGCATTTTCAGCTCAGGAGTGGTATTAATTTGAACAGAGAGGGCCGACCACCTAGACCAAAATCTCCACGCTTCTGGGGGTCTGGGGGGGGGGGTCCTGCTTCTCAGTCTGATTTGCGTAAATGTGACTTCCGCCTAGCTCGGGTGTATAGTATTCGGGTGGGTGAACAGGGGCCTGAATTGATGTGAAGGAAGACTGAATAGGGTGGTAAGCCGCCCACGCAGCGCCTGGTGATCACCACCATACTCATGCTGTTGAATGTTTTCATATTTTTAGTCGAGGTCTTTATTTTTGAATCCATTCGCCAATTCATGCATTGTGTATTATTAGAGAAGCTTTGAAACCCGCACTAGTTGTCATTCTTTCTAACTTGATCTAGGCACTAGTCATGTCAGACCCATTCTCAAGACATAGAATGATAGCATATAATGACTATTTGAACTGTATCAAGCACATACGACCACAGGGTGTGGAAAATAGGGCTTCCCGTCCGCTCAGCCGTACTCAAGCCACACGCCGGCCAGTTAGTAGTTGGGTGGGTGACCACCAGCGAATCCTGGCTGTTGTATGTTATTTTGTTTTTGATTATTTTGACAATGAATCAATTGTGGTGGGTGGTGAGTGATATGCGGCAGTTTCTGGGACGTGGAGGCGCTGGGATATGATGAGTCGCCGCAAACTTTATCAATACAATGGATGCCAAACGTCAATCTGGAATAATTCCGGAAAAGAAATACGCTAGAAGCGGTCTTTGGAACATTATGTACTTCCTGATGAATTTTGTTCACTTCGGTCAGTATCAAGAGCAGGCTGTTTACGGTTTACCCTATCAACGGGGCTCTAGCGTTGCCCTATCACACTAAGATATGTACATACAGCGAACTGAGCTACCTACCACTTACTCCCGGATAATACCTACCTAGGTACCTAAGTGTACGTGGGTAGCTTCCAGCCGAAGCCGTGAAAAGTGGAAAAACCCACACCACCCACCGGCGTAGAATCCCCACCATCCGCGGTAAGTCTCCACTCCACGCGGGAGCCCACCATATGCCGGTACAACGTCGCGAGTCATGCCGTGAGAAGAATTTGACTTTGCCGGTGACCTGCCCCTTTCGTTTCCTCGGGCGTGCCGAGATTGGCGTTCAGAATACCGTATCAAGTAGGAGTCCGGGTGAGAAATGAGAGAAGAGAATGGATTCATTCATAGGGTATTATGTAGTAGTGATGGAATATACATTATGGCATTCGGAGAAACATCGTATGTGGGTATAAAGGTCTGTCAGGAAGATAGAAAAAGAGAAAAAAGACATGAGGTGGCCATGATCCCCTCGCATTCTTAGCGGGGGAGTCGATCCGTACTATTTACAAGGTAGGTGAGGTCGGTCAGGTGGGTTCAATCGCTTCAGACCAAATCAAGGGAAAGGAAGTTTGGTAGTGTGGGAAGGAGATAAAGAAAGAGACGGATGTAGAGCTGCTTTTTCAGCCCGTGGATCGATGTTTGAGCCACCTAAATAGCCGGCGACATCGAATCGGTTGAAATCCGTCGGTTCTTGATGAACTTCGGCCACGTATTCGTCAGCACAAGATACTTGATGCTCTCTTCAGCGTCATCAAAGACCTTCGCATCGAACATATCCGGCACCTCGCCCCAGTACTTCGGTGGTGCAGTCATGTGAATCGGCCGTTGAGAGCTCTCCGTAAGCGTGGGTGACGGGGGCGGCTCAAATGTAAACTTGTCGAAGGGAGTGGCGAGCTCGGTCTCGGGCTCACCGTAGATGAGAAGGGCGGCGCGTTCGAAGATGCTTTCAAGTTTGCGGAGGTCCCGAGCGGAGATATTGACGGGGAACTCGGCGTGACGGACACTGATGAATTCGGCATAGATGCGGAGCGCACGGTTGAATCGCTCGCGGATCAGCTCGCGTGTATTCTCGTTGTCGGGGGCGGTACCGTCACGGATGGTCTTGGGGAGGGAGTTCTTCCATTCGGCGACGCTGGTGAGGAAGGCGACGTTCTCACCAGAGAAGTCGTTGAGTGCAGAGAACTGCTGGAGCGGCGTGGGGTTGCGCTCGAGGACGTGCTCAAGTGCTCCCATGGTGAGTATGCTGTCACGACCGCTGTTGGATGTTTCGACACTTCCAGTTGTTGACTTCAGCCCGGAGAGCATTGAGTCGATCATGGTCGATGCTTCGCTGAGAGACTTGGCTTCATTGGGGGTGCCCTTGGTTTTAGCCTCCCACTGGGCGATCAGATCGAGTGTCTCCTTCTGCAGGGACTGGTGGCGCAACACCTCCCAGCATGGAAGGAAGATGGTAAAAATTTCCATGACCAGGATGGAGAGACAGATCCTGATGTATCTTAGAAGAGAACAAGCTGAGAGGTTGGGGTGACGCGGCATACCATTGCGGCGGGATCCAGTACTTGTTGACTGGCGCCATGCCAGGGACGTACAGAGCGATGAGCCACATGGGGGTCGCAGGGAGACTAAATGGCGTTAGAACAAGGCTTCTGTGTTTCGTCATGGCTGGTATATACTCACTTGGCAATGACACAGCCGATGGTCTGCACACGCCAGCCCTGAGTATCATGGATGTGACGCGCCTTCCAAAGAACGATAGGGGCAACGATCCAAGCCCAGAAGAATTGGCCAACAATGGTCGACCACCTAGACAGAATTAGCCATGGTCCTCAAATACATCGGGTGGGAGGCTCGGACCATTCCCAGCCTTGCCCCATGGCAGTCAATTGCTCCATCGGAGTGCCGGTGACCTCGGTCCCGGGGATACCCCAGGTACGATGCCACTTGCGAGAGATAAGCCACATCAGGATGGTGAGGAACAGTTGGAAGACCATAGCGATTCCGACCACAATCAGCGTGCGAGTATTGTAGTCAAGCGCACGGAAGCGAGCCATCAAGCTTCCCTTACGCTTCGAGTCCAGCGGTAGCGGCATCGGACGAAAGGGACGATGATCGGGATGGGCATATTTCTTCTGTTGCTTTGCGACGTGGAGGAAGCGAGTGTTGTACGCGTGGAACAAGGCAATCCCCCACGGCAGCCAGAGACCCATGACCCAGTACTGCGCGTCACCGGGCATAATGGCACCAATCATCGTTCCGAACTGCACGCACGCCCAGTACAGATGCAGGAACACGATGGCTGCGAACGATAGCCAAATTCCTCTGACACGTAGCACCGGTGACTCGCGACGGATCACTAGGAAGGTCATGCCGGACACCACGGCGCAGGTCCAAACCGCTGCCCAGGTTGCCCACCATATACTTACTGGGTCGTATGATGCCTGCGGCTTAGAGTCCGGATTGACTCCTAGCTCGGACCCCATGGTGCCGGCTGATTCCTGCTGTCTTGGGTTTCTTGCCAGTAAAGAAAAAAAGGACGCACAAACACGCAAAAGAGGCGAAATCAGTCTCAAAGAGAGTAATGAAGTTGGATAGAGACTAGACAGCAAACGACAGTCGTTCGGGACCCGGACCAAGCGGAGGCATGTTTGGGGGCCATGGTCGACTTAAAAGGAAGCGTGCCGTCGTACTCCGTAGGTCAGTGCATGTGGTGCCTGCTGCGAGATTTCTGGTGTGTTCCGAGCTGAACAGACGATCCGATGGGATATCGATGCAGATGCTGCTAAACCCATGTGGGCAGTCGAGGGTCCACGATTTGGAATACTGTGTACATCTCGTGGCAGGAATCTCGATCATCGGCACTATCGATTTGTCGGCAATGCTGATTGCATCGATTTAGGTTCAACAGCTCCACATGCTGGCGCTAACAATGCGACCTCGTGCTGATCACGGAGAATAATCTTACTAGCGGCTCGTGCGATTACCAATGCAAAACTGTGGTGGAGCGGGAAGACTCTAATAGCCTCATGCAGGGCTGTTAAATGTCACTTTTGGCGGTTGCAAGAGGGGAAATAAGAGTCGGCAGGATTGTGGCTGGCCCGAAGATGTCCACCATGGCCATTACACAGTACTATTGTGAAGTGATCTGAAAGTCAACGGTGAGATTCAGCCCCAAGGCCGTCGCCCTCAGCTAGCCAAGCGTCCTGTGCGTGCCGCTGGTCGAAGCGATGTGACCACAACAAGGAACCCCTGGCGCGCGATCGCCTAACCCTTGTCTGGTCCGATGGGTTTGAGCAGGGTCCCCGATCCCGATTGCCAACCCGATCGCTCCCGGCGTTGTGGGAATACGTAAGAAGGGTCGAGTTTTCCCACGATGCACGTATAGATCTTCACAATCACTGCCCAACACAGAGATGGGGAGGACTTGGTGTTCAATAGACGGATTCGTGGCCCTGTGCTTGCACCATCAGTGGGGGCAGAAACACTGTGACGATGGCTCTCGCCACGACACCAACCTTGTTTTGATAAGAAAAGTCCTCTGTAGGCGCGGTACCGAGGACGACTCTCCCGGTGTGGTGGGTAGCCGGGCGGGTGCCGAGAGAGGCTACCATAGTAAGGTACCCGTGGCTGGCTGCCCCTGAGCTCCCCACGGACCCCAGAGTGGCTCCCCAGCACCGAATAGGAATGACGGAGGATGTCTGAGTCTGTTGTGGATGATGCAAGTGGTGTTGGAAGCGACGATGACCGGGCGTGGATATCTCGACGGCCTGCAGAGCTGGAGCTTCACCGGCACCCACGGCCTGGGTAGGGTTTCTGCACACTTGGCATGGTCTTAGCCTCAAACATCCCCCCACCGATTAGAGTCTTCACTGTGCTCCGTCTATTGTTCACTATTGAATAGTTAGAATACATTTGAGAAACTCTAAACGAACATTTCCTGGCTGATGCCCGTCTGGCGGCGTTCTCGTATCCGCCAACGCATGCAGCTAGAAAGCTTTCAGACTCACCGTCGAAGTATACACCGCATATGCTAGGGCGTGGGAGCGAGTTATGTAGGGTAAAGGCACACCGCAATTTTGGGTCGCCGGAGGATTGATTCAGTTTCTATCTGACAACCATGTGGCTGCACCCATGTGGCCGTTCGGACGATCCCTCTTCTCGAAGGCCTCATATTTGAGTCCCCCACAAGATCGGCTGCAGAGTCGCAACGCGATCCATAATAAGTCAGGTGGCAAGCAAGGCTGGCGGAGAATCGTCAGTCTCGGTATAAACCCGAGATCTCAAACCGGATTGAGCTCGACTATTCCGGAGGATGTCCATTGATACCTTCAAGGTACTTGCCCCATGAAAGGCCATGTGGACGTATAGAGAAAGAATGGTCAAATGGCGATTCATGCATATGCAAAAAAATTTATTGCTGGAGAATGTGCATCACGCTAAAGTAGGTACCTTACAGATTTATTGGAGTGCCTTATTCTCAGGGGATGCATTTGCCCTGCGTCGCCGTCAGCACAGCAAGGCCCGTCCAAGATCCCCCATAGCCGATCGATACACATCCCGGCGCTCAGGTCAATTCATTGCACTCAGAATACTCCAGGAGCAAAATCAATCACCTGTGCTGTCTCGACCACCCCTGCCAAACTACCAATGAATGCCTGGTGCACTGGATCCTCTTTGACATAGTAATCCCGATCCTCGACGGTAGCAAACTCAACCACAAAGGCATGGGTGATTCCTTTCTGTAGCCAAACAGCGTCAGTAAACCCATTCTCCCGTGGCCACCGTATAATGACTCGATCATTGGTCAAGTACTTACCTGAATACCCTCGGGGGAGTTATCAGCGCCGCCAGAAGCAGATGTAATGTAAGGTCTTTTTGATGTCGGGTGGATGCAGGTGTCTTTTAACGCGAGCATGCGGGCGCAAGTCTGTTTCTCCAAAGTTAGAGTCTATCTGTGTTGTACATGCGGGGAGGGGCAGCTTACATCCTTAACGACCTCAGATGAGGCGTCGGCTTTGAATTGGAAGAGCACTATATGAGTAATCGACATGGCGGATAATGTGGCAGTGGTTGAGCTGAAAGACCAGAGTATGAAGCAGCCGAGCACAAAGGCAAGTGCAAGGGCTATCGATTGTTGCTTGGATGGCATTGTACACTTCAGCTCAGGAGGTCGGGAATATACAATCGGTTTGGACAAAGAACGGTGCGGGGTAAACAAAACATGTCAGGTGACATGTGGAGATACAGTAAGGCATCAGCATCAACCCTCTGCAACCATCTCATTGAATATCCCCTGGATGTCCCTCACCTCCCAAATGGTCAGTCAATACCCTGCCTCTGTCACCGTGACAACTATCATTTCGAACAAAAATCACTGACTAGCCTTGTATTATTTGCAGCGCCTGCAGGATAACCTGGATCAAACTGAGCAGAATACTGATTCCACCGATGATTGACACGAGCCAGAACGTCCAATACTGCAAGGTATCCCGTCGGTCGCGGAAAAGATCTCCAATTGACCTAGGTCGTGCATCTTTCAGTTCCTTGGCAATAAGCTCGACCCTTTCCCGTAGGACAGGAAAATCCCGGGCCGTGAAGTAAATTGGACGGTCCAGGGGAATCAGATCTGACGTGTCCGAGAGTTGCTTGCTCGTGCACATGAGGGGAAGAAGGGAGTCTACTTGATAGCCGAGACTCTCTAGGGGCTCAAAAGTCTGCCGAAATAGTCTTCTCGATGCCCCTGACTGTCCAAATAGAAGGCGATATGACAACAGAACCTCGCGAAGAAGTTGCGAGATATCTTCGCGGTTTGCGCGCGGATCCATACTGGACTGTTCGATGCTCGCAAAGGAATAAGTGAGCCCACAGGACTGAAGCATGTGGATGCAGAATGACGGATAGCAAAAGAGCGATAATGTCCGACTCGATTTATCATAGTCGAGATGCAATGACAGGCTATCGACCCATCGAACACGCACGCGCAATAAGCTTTGCAGAAGATGCATATTGGTCTCCTTAGGATACAGGGGGAGCCATGAGGCAGCTAGCTTGCTATTTTCAGTCGCACTTTGCGCAGTTCCGGACGATCGAGCAGGGAGAATGTTCCCGAATGCTTTCAATAGGACGGATAGCGGCCGGTCAGAAAGCTCAGCCGAGACTTTGAACGTATCGAACACCATTCCTGACTGTGGCTGCTCGGAGTCCTGATGAATCGCCAGTTCCTGGATTGAGCACACATTAAAAGCCGCTTGATATAGCATGGACTGCCAACCGAGAACAGCGAAGACAAGAAGCCTCTGCGCCCCAAGAAGCTCACCGGAACGGTCGAGCACGTAGGTGATGTGTAGATGGTGCACGATTTCATCGATCGATGAGCCTTCGTTCAGTTGAGTGTAAATCTCGATCGCTTGAACAAGTGTGTCCAAGTTCCTAGCAGACAAGAACTCATCCCCGACGCGGAGCTGCCTCAAGCAGTGGGGTATGTATTCCACTTGTCGCATTAGCCATGCTTCATACCAGCCCATATCTACCACAGAGGTCATTTCTCCTGCCTTGGAGGCTCTGTGGCTATCCTGCTTTTCATCCAGGTCGCTGTTCGTGATATTGACTGATGAACGTGCCAATTTCGACTTGAAGATTTTCCGGCTACTTCGCCGTACTATAGAACTCGTCAATATAGATACTTCTCATCTATCAACAAGGCAGACCACTCACCCCTATGGATGCGCGTCATACTAACGCCGCTGTTGACTGTCGTCCAGGGTGCTCTTCAATACCGCTTTGGTCGCTTGCATACAAAGAACTCCTAATGTCTATCGAGACCGTTCATAAATTTCGTATAATATAATTTTGATACCGTGTGGAACTCCACCTGAGGAGCGGAGCTTTTCTTATAATTTGACCCCTTATCATCATACAGCCTCGCCGGACACATGGGGAATCCTACCAAGCGCGTAACTGCATACGATCAACAATCAGCCTTCTGCTGACTGGTCAACTTTTGCTCTAGACTACCTTACATCTTGGCGGCACGGGCCGTCGCAAGAGAGGGGAAGCATACAAGCGCCAAACCCCCACCCCTCCCTCTAACTGCTTGACAACGCTCTCAATATCCAAGCGCTTTGTTTCAGGCGCAGCGAAACAGAAACAACAATGTCATTACTCGCTCTGGACCAAATGGGTAGTGTCGGCCTCCACTATCCTGGGGCACAAAACAATATTGCTCGCCATGTCAGCCCGATCTGGCAAGCTGCCATCGACAAATACTATGAAGAGCTCAGAAAAGGGGGCGTGAAGGGGCCAACCATCGACCAAGACCTATGGAGTATTCACAACCCCGATGAGCTTCTTTGGCAAATTCAGAACCTGCCTCCATCGGAATCTCAGAATTCCGGGAGCTGGCTTGGTTCCCTGCGGCGATTAAAGCCAATCCTGCTCAATCTGAATGATTTCATCGCTGTGATTACGTTGGCCTTGGGGATGAATGGCCAAGTTGCAGCAGTGGTATGGGGATCTATCAGACTCATTCTCAAGGTACAAGAGTGGAATTGAAACAATCGCAACACTAGCACTGATCGTCTTTCCAGTTTGCACAACCCGTTCTCCCAGAAATACTAGATATGCTAGAGGAGCTTAGTCGAGCGTTGCCTCGTTTCCGCAAGTATGAAGAAGAGCTACCGATGACACAAAGCCTAGAAGACGCTCTTTTAGATACATACAAAGAAGTCATCATCTTTTGCGCACACTCCATCGGGTTCTTTCGAAACAATCCCAATATCAGCAGAAGTCGAAGTGCATGGTTGCACTTTAGCAACGAATTCTCAACTGTCATAGAGAAACTTCGAGTCTCGTCCAGACTTGTTGATGAGAGAGCTGATATGATTCGCCTGGCAAGGGATACCCAGAGAGTTGACACCTTTGAAGCGATCAAAAACTGGCACGAGGCGCAGAATAAGGGGACGAACCTTCCCTGCTACATGGTCCCGTACGGTCTTAATCTCAGGTTTTATGGCAGAGTCTCCGAGAAAGAAAGGTTGGAACGATTTTTTCACCCCGTGGGCCAGAATGGTACCCTAAAGGCTATAGCCATACATGGCACCGGCGGGGTTGGAAAGACACAACTTGCTCTGAACTATGCCAACACTTCCATGAGCCTATACGATGTGGTGATCTGGATACCTGCCGAGACGCAGATCAAGATTACTCAGTGCTTGACCCAGTTTTCAACCAAACTAGGCTTACCGCAGGCAGAAGGAGCCGAAGACGATTACCAGTCGATCCAAAGAGTGAGGGACTGGCTTAATACTTCCGGCAAGACCTTTTTGCTCATATTCGACAATGTGGAGAACGATGGAATTCTCGAGCAAATTTGGCCGACAAGTGCAAACGGATCAGTCATTATTACGTGTCGGTCCCAGTCCATTGCGTCCAAGCGTGCGGCTGAATCCATGAATCTCCAATGCTTCAATGCCGAGACAGGTCTGCAGGTACTGTGCTCGTTAACAGGAATCCAGCCCTCTAGTATGGAAGAAGAAGCCGCAGCAAGGGAATTGATTGAGATGCTTGGAGGTCATGCCTTGGCGATGGTTCACATCAGTGAATTCATCAAGGACCGAGGCTACTGCTACCAAGAGCTCTTGCCGGTCTACAAAAGGTCGGCTGGGAAGATATTCGCGAGATCAGGTGCACCAATTCAGTACGAGCATACGTTAGGGACAGTCTGGGATGTTTCACTTCAAACACTCCCCGCCAATGCAAAATTCATGCTGGGAATAATTGCTTTTTTTGATCCGGATGTTATTCCTGAGTCGATCCTCTCAAACAAGAGGGCTGGAATAAGCACCCCGGAATTTCAGTTCCTCTTTGATGACTTCGAGTAAGTAGAGAAATGGATGATCCTGAATCTATGATTTGGCTAATGATCGCTAGTTTTGGGGATGCCGTCATAGGCTTGAGCAAAGCATCATTGATCCATCGGATGGCCTCGTGCAAAGCCCTATCAGTACATCGATTGGTTCAGTTCACAGTACTCTCTCGCCTGTCACCGAATGAAAAGTGTGAGTATCTAGACTACGCCATTCGAGTCCTGTTCCACGGCTTTCCAAACAACTGGAACATGCAACTACCACAGCAGGGCCACGGTTGGGCCTCATGGGAAAGCTGCGGCGCTGTTCTTCCCCATGTCAGCCGCCTGATCAAGCTCGTTGGTGAACACTGTCTTGAACCATCTGACCCGGAACTTTTTGCTCAACTCATATTTCGCGCGGGAACGTATGTACTCTATGGATGAACGATCTCATTTCCATCAGAAAATATTGACTAACCTCAATCTCGGGACTAGATACCTATGGGAGAAAGAACAGCCTACCACCGCACGAAGCTTCTTTGAGTTTGGCCTGGGTCTCCAGATTGACCCGTCAACACCAAGTTATGCACAAGCCTACCGTCTTCTCGGCCATGTTGCGCTCGACCTGGCGCAACCACGTACTGCTTTAGCTGCATATCAACAGGCCCTTGCCGCTCGCGAAAAGCTAGAAGCACCGAATTCCCCCCCAATCGCCGACGTATACGACTCTATTGCCTGCAGCTACACGGAACAAGGCAACATGGATGAAGCGTTTCGGTATTTATTCAAAGCTGCCGAGATTCATCGTGTGCACAGTCCTCGGCACATGGGGCGCACTCAGGCGATCTACGCGATGACTCATCTCCGAGCCGGGAAGCCCGATGAAGCCTTAGCAGCGTTACAAAGTTGCTGGGAGATGCAGGACATGACCGAAGAGCAAATTTCCCAGTCCAAGTATCCGAAACATAGCGGGGATATGATGCTTCTCTCACGGATTAAGTTTGCCCAAGGGAAACGTCAAGAAGCCCAGTCACTTGCTTCACGGACGATTTCGATGCGTCGTGGACTCTTTGGAGATAAAGGACCGCGCGTGGCAGATTCTATGTTTACGGTGGCTCGCATGCTAGAGGCAGATGGTGAGTATGTGCTTGCTGCCAAACTAGTACGCTCGGTAGTCGAGATGAGCCGTAGTGTGACAGAGATGCAGGGACATCTTGCACGGGCTTTGTGGTTTTTGGCTGGACTAGAAAGCCAGCTCGGGAGCGAAGGTCAAGCCGAGAAGCTCCGAGAGCAGGCGAGACAAGAACGCGCGCGTATTGTCGGAAGAGAGACGGTGGATGAGGATACTGATGTGTCGTTCATGCGACTGGTGGGATGGATGTTATGGTGAGGATGGAGGATGCACATGGAACGATGATTGGGCAATGATCTTCTGCCATTGGCAAGGAAGCATGCATTGAAGTATACTCCCGGAATAACACTGTAGCCACCGTCCTGGTCCGCTGGGAACCTGGATATATTTAAGCTTCCCAGGGCCTGGGGAACCTCCTTATGAATGGAGGAGGATCTCGGGCATCTCCCCACCGGCACGGGCGCTTGGCCGATGATAGCCCGCTGGAATGCTCGGAGAGCCCCCGCAGCCGGACAACCCCCCGCTCCGATGCCCCAAGCTTAGCATACACTAACTCCCACGGTCTGCTCGGACGAAGGGAGACCAGCCGACACACCGGTGCCACAAGACACTGCGGCCGTTCCCTTCCCCCGTGATGCGATCCCGTTGTGCTTGCGTGGAGCGAGCCTGGCGGAGAGAGGAACAAGGACGCTCTCTCACCGCTGACAGAAACCACGATTCTTTTCCTGCCAGAATGCGGTTGCGCCAGCGGGTCTTTCTCCAACTCCACACCTCCAGCTCTTAACCTTGGCCTCCCCTCTTCGCTCCCGTCGCTCTTCCACCTTTCTCCTTCTCCTTCTTCTGAACTCTCCTCCACCCCAACGCAGGCGTATCGATCGCAGAACAACATCGCCATGGTCGAACTGATTCCCCCGCCCGACCCTCACACTCTCCTCCCGCCGCTGCTGGCGTG
>RHLO01000636.1:0-44280 GCA_003719415.1 Aspergillus olivimuriae | reverse complement strand
GCTCTCCCCCTTCCAAACCACCCCATCACTGAGCCTCGACGTCATCGCCGACTGTCTCAACGCCGCCGTCGACGCCATCGGTCCCTCGGGATGGATCTCCGCCGTCGGATCCACCAACCCCTTCCGCTCGCCCTCCCCATCGGACAACGACGACGACAACAACAGCAGCAGCAGCCACCCCAACCAGAGCGAGGATGCCGTCTCCCCGTCGCACGAGATGGAACTCATCGCCGACATGAAGGCCGAGATCTCCGCCGCGTTAGCCGGCGTCTCCGAGGCGAGCTACTTCCGCGGCATTCTCCGCGAGTATCTCCGCTACGCGAACAGCGTGCAACGCTCCCTCACCGGGAAGAAGAAGTCGACCACCGCCGCGACCTCTGTCCTTGGTGCTGGGGAGACACACGAAGAGCAGGACAACGACGTCAACACGACGACGGCACCGCTCGTCCGGCATGAGAAACTCAACGGGGCGGACCTGATGGTGTACGGGTCGGGCGATGTCGAGGACGGATACGAGGGTGATCCGACGGGGAAGATGTTGCCGTTGTCGTTGAAGGCGTCGTCGACGGATGTGAGCAATACCAAGGTGAAGAAGTCGACGGGCGAGGTCTTGACTCGGAGTAGTCGTGAGATTGGGTATCTTCGTCGCAAGGCGGCTGGGAAGTACTCGTTCGAGAGGTTGGTTGTATAGGTGGAGGAGGGATCGATATTTATCTACTTCGTTCGTACATAGGTTCATGTTGTCTGTCTGGGATAGGTTTGAAAAAGTAGATGGATGGAGAATCTGTCAGCATTTGGAGTTAATGAATGTCTTCTTCTATCTCATTTATCACGACGGTCTTGTCGACCGGGTGATCCGGCCACTGCAGTGATCGGCGGTAGAGATGTAAAGCCAGACAGCTGCTGTTTGCTACGGTGCGACATGCCTCAATGGATATGTACAATTGTTTCAACTATATACGACGGTGTCCAGCCAACCCTCCCCCGCCGCGGCAGGTTCGAAACATCAGAGGGACAGCCCGCACATCGGCATCGTCACACTGTATCGTTCGTTGTATAAGGCCGTGTGGAATCGTCATGAGTAAGAAAACGCCAGGATATCGGAGATGGATCTTGGGCCCGCAAGGCCGCAAGGCCGGCGTGGCGGATCACGGCGGTCACTGTCCACCTCTCCGTCCTATACCAACCAAAATCTCGCGCAATCGTCACAGAGTCGTAAAGCAGCACACACACACACACACACACACACACACACACACATGGGGCAATAAACAAAGGCACATATTTAAAACAAAAAGGCCATCGGCCATATGACATCGCAGGGCAAAACAGGATAATAATGATAACAAGGTCGTACCAGATACAGGTGAGAACTCGTAGAGACAGTCGGGAGCCGACCCGTCAGATCAGAGCCACAAATACGTTCGTGAGGAGCACGCGCACATGCGCGGAAGGAAGAACAAAAGACATGAAACACCCCAGCTGAGCCGGCCACCGGCAGACGGAAGACATCGAATATACGCCGCCCAAATTCGTCACCCACCGATAATGAGACAGAAGACAACTCCAAGATATTATAACAGACTGGACAGGTCGCGATTGCGATGGTGGCAGGCATCCTTCTCTGGAGTCCAGAGTCAGCCATCACGCATTGACCTGACCATGACACGGAGCCACGCAGCGAATGGGAACTCCCTGCACGGGGGTATTGATCGCATCAGGCCCACTGCCTCACTGTGTGCTGATAGCGGAGCCGTCCGCCCGTTCCTTTAACCGCAAAGCCTGCGCTTCCAGCGAGCGAGCCATCAATTTTGTCACCGGCCAGACGGCAGCGCGGTCGAGAAGACTGGCCGTGGAAACCAAAATCTTGCACCCGTAGCCACCTTCCACCACACTCGGCAGTCGTTGCAGAACACTCAACGCGGCCGCAGACGCGCCACTCTGAATTTCTTTCTGCATCTTGCCTTCAATCGTGGTGAGAATTTCCTTCACCTTGTCTAATAATTTGCAATCCTTCTCATCCAGGAGCCCAGCATGCGACGCCTGCTCCAGGTCAATCTCATCACGACCCAACAGTCCCAGATAAGGCCCGACGCGCTCCTGCACGGTCGTGACCCACTCGGCCAGCACCTGCGCACAATCAAACGCACACATCGCACTTTGAATCGGCAGATCCCGGCAGGTGAACTCGGCAAACGTGTTCCCTAACTGATTGGACATGGAGATGGAGTCGGCTGCGTAAAACGCGGCTTTCCGCAGGTGTCGCTCTCGTTTTGATTGGGCGGACCGATACACGCCGGGGAATGTTTGCATGGGGTTTTCCTGCGTGGGCGTTTTCGAAATCGCCAGCTCCGCGACCCCGAGAGAGGCCACCGAGTCACGGCGATGGTGCGAGTGACTGTCCGTGATGGATGGGTCGAGAACGTCCGAGGACATGTCATCCACATGATGGACAATGTCGGTGCCACGGGCCAGTTCATCCGACATAGCATTCCAATCCCGCTGCCAGAAGGCCTCCTTACAGCGGCCGAGATTGACAAAGAGCCGGACATAGGCAAGATCCAGCAGAGGGATACTGTCGGCGGACAGGGGGCCTGCTCCGTAGGGGTTGGGGCGCTCCAGGCTGTGCACCGGGTTACTTGCCCATGCCGTTTGCCATGCCCGCAAGGCAGGTTCGATATGGGCCTGCATGGCATCCGTCTCACGGGAGGTCCACTGCCGACCCATGTGACGCTGACGTGTTTCCCAAATGTAGTTGTGCAGAGCGTAAATCAAAACCAGGCATCCGAACGTGCTGGGCCGCAGATCCCCAATGGTCGTATCCTCGTTCGGGGAACCCGGATTGGGGGCCTGTGCTGGATGCTTCTGCGGCCCTCGTTGGCTCGCCGTCAACAGCGTCGTGAGCGCCGACGAGAATGATGGCCCATGATCGGCACCCACATGGCCTCCCATTTTTTTCCATGCCTGCGGGGACTCGGCCGCCCAGAGATCTTCTTGACATGGTAGTTGCAGGCGAATCTCGGAGTTGGTCAGCGCCGGCGCATGATTGTACGCCGAGACCAGGAAGCAAGACAACGAGAAGATCGCGTACAGCGTCCGCTTGCGTTCCTCGACGATCTTCCAATCCAGCCAATCTTTGCGCTCTTTCGGGTGACCCTGATTGACATTCCACCCTTCCACGTCCGACCCGGGGCCTGAAGCCGCGGGACCACGACTCAAGCCGGTGTTCAAATAATCTTGAGGCAGGTCTCGGGCATCCAGATGGTGGGTCAGTCCGGCCGCTCGGGCGAGACTGACCAGGGCGGCACAGTGAGTGCTGGCAATATCGGCCGAGGTCTTGTCCCCACAGGTATGGCCATAGATGACGTTGAGGAGCATGGCCTGGACCAACCAGAGAGGGGTATTGTGCACCGAGTTGTCGCGGGTTGGATTGGAGCGACTGATGGCACTGGTCATATCGGCCTTGCGTCGTTCTTCGAGGTAGAGTTGGATCATCTTTTTGGCCGCTTCGAATAGATCCTTGGATGAGGCCGTGTCGAATTCGTAGAGCGCACCGATGGCGGCCATGGAGAGGATCAGACAGCCGCCGCCACCGGCGACCCCGGTGGAGCTGAGATTGAGGTGGCCGCTCGGCGTTCGAAGGTTGTTCGTATATTCGGGTGCTTGGAAATCCAGAGTGGGGATGTGCAGGAACGGCATGTGAGGATGGAAGTAGGTGATGTAGGCTGAAATGTAGCGCTGCATGTCGGGGGTGCTCGGTAATTGACCGGCGGAGCCACTGAAACTGGACGAGCGCGAGAAGAGGTCTCGACATGGAATCATGCTGCTGGCGGGCTGAGAGTATTTGCGGTGGTTGAACCCGGCGGGCTGGGCCATACTGGCTAATAAAGCCTGTCGGGTGGAGTCTGTAAAGGTATCCGTGGAGGTTGGGGAAGTGAGAGTTCGTAGGGCACTATTCGCGAAAGGCAGGTTGAGAGGATTAGGAGATTCTCCGCGGGTTGCCATAGAGGATGATAACATACTCTGCGAATGTCCTCCCAACATGGGCTGGCCCACTGATGTCATGGAAGGAGGGGTGGCATACGTTTCCGCAAAGGGGTTCTGCGCCATTAACGACTTGGGAGACACAGTCTCCGGGGGAATGCCTAAATCGTTAAAAGCGGGAGAGGTGTAGTCCATCGCAAATTGGGTGGACGGAGCCCCCGAGTGCGCCGGGAACGGGTTGTGCCAGCTGGCCGAGGACATGGAGTATCGATTAGATCCATCCATCATGGCTTCACTGATGCCGCTCTGGCTGCCAGTGCTCATGGCCGAGGGGGAAGATTCATCAATGGCCGACTCGTTGTTGCCTTTCCCCATCTGCATCGACGGATCGAACCCGTTCATCCAGTCGAAGGTGAACTCATCCTCCATCATGGGGTCCGCACTGTGGGGCATGTGGTGTGGCCCCTGCGCATAGGGGGACGCGGGCGCTTCATGGGCGAACCCCTGGGGCGAGCCCCCAAAGTGCAGCTGGGCGGGGTTGATGGTGCTCCCATGACCCATGAACATCTCGCCCATGCCCACGTCGAAACTGCCATAGACCGGGGCGGTGCGAAGGCCGCCCGCGATGTCCATGGACAAGCCCGCGGTTTCCAACTTGGACAACCCGTTGACGGGGGCATGAGCCGAGTTGTATCCCCGATAGTCCATGTGGTTCGCCCCGACGTGGTTCGCCCCGACGGGCGCGGAGCCGAGACTGGGGTGGTAGGCATGGCTGGAATGATTTGGGGGCGGCTGGGGTTGATGCTGAGGGGTAGTCAGCCCCAAGGCCGTCCCATCAATGTGACTGATGGTGTTGGCGCGGGGACGCATGGTACTGGAGTTGCTGACGATCGAGTTCTTGC
The DNA here is from genome assembly GCA_003719415.1 of Aspergillus olivimuriae. Classification (NCBI taxonomy): domain Eukaryota; kingdom Fungi; phylum Ascomycota; class Eurotiomycetes; order Eurotiales; family Aspergillaceae; genus Aspergillus; species Aspergillus olivimuriae. The sequence goes on along the minus strand of RHLO01000636.1, from coordinate 39,394 downwards.
GCACCCGGTTGGTTCCGGGGCCGGCGGCGCCGGTGCTTTCTCGTCGGCCATTGCGCGGGCGCGATGAGGGCGTCGTCGTCATGTGCAATTTCTGTTGGTGCCGCAGGAGCAGATCCCGCCGAGCAAAACAGCGGGCGCAGTCGGGGCACTCAAAGGGCTTCTCCTTGGTGTGGGAGCGCTCGTGGCGCTTGAGATGTTCCAGCCGCGCGAACGAGCGACCGCAAGTGGTACAGCCATGCGGTCTCGGCTTGTCTGTCTTAGGGGGAGGAATGTTGGGGTTCGCGGTGGATTGCCCGTTGGTCTCGAGTTTCTTCGATTCCTTGGCCGGGGCTGAGACGGAAGAGAACGACACGTCAGGAGATGATGACCAAGAAATGCGAGGCCATGAGACTCACCGGAGAGATCCGCCGGGATCTCGCTGATGCTAGCGAGATCTTTGGGGCTGTTGCCCAACTCTTGACCGACCATGGTGTCTATCAGCATGCTACGGCTCGGACAAGATGGACACACTGGTTTCGACGGGATGAGGGAAGCAAGTGTGGGGAGGGGGGGTCAGCGGGCGACGCAAGGCTTGGTATTTGACGATGAACGAGCGGAGGCGGACGTCACGGCGGCAGAGCGCGGTGACAGAGGGTTCCCGTGGTTAGACACAGGGCAATGGGCTCTCTTCGACACGACCGTTCGACATTGACCGCAATCTATGCCCCATGGCACCGTCAGTGAGTGGTTTGTTGGGGAGAGAATGAGATCGCCGAGTGGGACTGGCTGGGGTCGGGGAACGGGGAAAGCTTCGAGGGGCAACGGGGGGCTGTCGATCGAGACACTCACCAAGTCATGAAACAACAACGTTTAGGCGGAAGAGTGCAAGTTGAGGTTCTCAGAGATCAACGCAATGACTCGGAGGGATAGGCAATGAATGAAGCGGACGCGGGAGTCGCGGGAGAATGGAGGGGAATGACGAAACACTGGCGACGGTTTCAGTGTCGTCGGCGCCCGTGGACACGGTCAAACAGTTCCCACGAGGAACAAAGGAGCGCAGTGGCAAGACGGTTGGTTCCTGGGGAAGGAAGATGGTCGTCGGCTGGGAGTGGGCATCAGCAGGGGGGAAGGTTTGGGAGCGACTCGGGGAGAACCACGGGTGGGGACTCACCGACCCAGGAGACAATGCGATAATTCAATGGGGTGGAAGGAGAGGAGGCCGTTGAGCGCACCAGACCTGGATGCAGAACGAGCACGAGAGAGTGTGAGTGGGAGAGTGTGAGGTGAGTGTGCGGGAGCAGCAGAGATGGCGGGCAATGGATGGATAAGCCGGAGATAACCGAATGAGGAAGGGGGGAGATAGTGGGAGGGACGCAACACAGAGAGTGGAGACGAAGGGAGGTGGGATGATAATCGATAACCAGGGAGGCCCAGAGGACACCAGCGACGGCGACTCAATGGGGGGCGACTCGCTTGGTCGAGGGGGGATACCAGAGGAGAGGGAGGGCGTGGGAGTGGGAGAGGCAGAGGTAGAGAAGAAAGAGCGAGCAGAGGTGGAAGTGGAAGTAAAAAGGAACCGGAATGAGACGACAGGCAGAGCAGATGTTTGGCAGTCGCTCGCATGGGCAGTACTTCCCTGTTAGGTACCAGTCAGCGTGGCCGCTGTGGTTCGGGGTACGAGCTTGCGAGTATCTCCCGTACTCACCGGGGAGCCAACGCTGCCTGAGGCGTGTCCCAGGCACACGCCGTCGCACAGAAGGCCGACGCTTCTCTGCGGATTCTGGTGGGCCCGAGAGTCTCTGTTTCTCTCTCTCTCTCTTTTTCTCTTTATCTCTCTATCTGTCTCTCTCTCTCCGCATCCTCCGAATCTCCCCTTCTCCAATGTTCATGATTAGATGTCTGTCTATCCGCAATGACCGTCTCGTGCGAGATGCGAGTCCACGCACGTTCGATGCGCGCCCATCTGGGATCAAACCGCCCCCCGTTCTGTCCCATCCGGTTAGGGTCCCATCCTGAACCTACGAGCCCGCCGCCGGGTCTTAGTCACGACGCTTCCGCCTATCATCGAAGCCCCAGGAGTGGGTCGCTGGGCATGAGCGTGCCAGGGGGGACGCTCTGATGGGCCCGCCGCACCAACGGACACGATGACAGGCCCAGTTGGGGCCCCACTACCCAGTCACGGGGGAGGTGACCCACTCCTCCCCGTCCCGTGTATGGTTCCAGTCCGGACCCCCCCCGTTGCCGCCAGTCAGCATCGCCGATTGGGCCAGCCTCGCTGGAATTGATTGGCTGGAGCCCGTACGAGGAATGCGCGATCCATGGTTGAGGGCCTGCGCGACCAGCCACGCTCCAGAACGATATGACATGGAGCAACCTCCACGAGGGCAAACCCCCTTCCCCAACCAGAGAACTCAGGTACGGTCCCTGTTGGGGGGGCAAGACTATCGTGAATCTTCGGGAAGCAAGCTCCAACAGAGGCGGGAGAGGGACGCGGTCGGATTTCCGGGGTCATGGTCCATGCGCACCGCACCAAGCGCCCCAGCGACGGACTCTGATTGGATCGCGCGACGAGCGACTATGACCAGCCAGGAAGGTCTGACACAAGTCCGACCGGGTCCGCGCAAGGCTGGCCTGGTCGACCGTTACCCACTTTGGACGGTTACTATTTCGATCGGGGGGACTGAGTGCTGTATGGCCGTGGGAGTATGACTCCGTATGATTCTTATGATGGCATCGAACGAGGTCGGAGTACGCCCCAGCCGCGTGTGAATTCCGTCTCAACCGATTTCGTTCTCCCCCCCAATCTACCGCCGCGGGACCGAGTGGGCCGCGAACAACAAACATCCCACCTTACTCTGAGAAGACCCGTCGGACGCGGCGTGCTGGTAGCCATCAGGAGATGTGCTTCGGACAAAGCACCTGCCTCCCATCCAGGTGCGCTGCTCTCGGACAGTCTCCGATGGGATCGTGGCATTCGGGCTGACTGGCGCGATCCAGGCCACCACAATAGGCCGGCCCGGTGGGCATGCAGGAATGCGCATGGTCAGCGTCGAGGCTTTCCTCTCTCGGTAGGAGGACGTCGTCGGGGATCATGACTCTCGCGATGATGAAACCGATGGGTCCCTCGCCAGCAGTTGGGGCCGGGGACTTGGTGGTCATTGTCAGGGACGATACTATGGTAGTACTCAGTACTCAGTACGAGTGTCGCAATGGATCTCCGTGAAAGGTGTCCATCGTACATCAGTGGAGTCGGCGGTGGCTGTCAGGGCCAATCGTTCCCGGGCTTGGCAGACATTCCCCGGCCTGCTCGCCAATCATGATGGGAAGTGAGGCTGGAGGAGATCTCATGGGAAGACACCCGCGGATGGCGATGGTCTCCGCTGTCGTCTCCCTCGAGAGGAACAGCGGATGGTCGGGCGAACGATAGTCGCCATTTCACTCCGACCCATCAATCCTCAGTCCGGAGGTACATACGTCGTCTTCTGGAGTAGAAAAACTCCCTGGATGCTCGACGGTCCATGTCGGCAAATGCGGTGCGGATGCTGCCGATGGGGCGCTGGAGCAGGGATCCCCAATGCAGTCCGGGCGCTCCCCTCCGCTACGGGCGTCGCTAGCGGCGCAGCAGGGTCTGGCATTTGTCACCCGCGCGGCGACCGACCAGAGCATCCCGTGACTGGGCCACTCTCCGCGCCAACGGTTTCCGTTCCTGTCGCCGGGGGAGCGCCCCTGGATGAGGGTCCCCGTCCATTTCCACGAGAAACCGGAGGGTCCGTCTGGAGTCTTTCGTCGGTTGGACGGGGCCCATCGACGCGACTCCAGACGGCTGGCCCGAAATTGTGCATTGAGGGCATAACGGTTACATAGTACTCCGTAATGAACGGGCCTGGTGGAGAACGCCCCGCCGACCCCGGTTCGTGTGGGGAATGGTCCAGGCGGGCAGATGGGCCAATCGCCTCCGGGGTCAAAATCCCTCGGAACCACACGGACACGAGCCCCTCCGGGCGGCGGCTGTCCATTGGCTGGTGTCGCCTCCGACCGGGGCCGATCGTCTGGACTTCCCCAACCATGCGGCCCCTGAATGTCTGGGGAAAAAGGGCGACGGGGAGTACAGGGAGGGAGTCGTGGCCCTAGGTACATCCCGTAGGTACTAGAGCACAGAGTACTCCTCGGTACCTACTTAGGTACCTAGGGAGGAGGGCTTCTAGAAGGACAGCCGCCCCCGCCCTCGTCCGCCCCAATGGGTTTCCCGCGGACAAGCGGCTCGGAGACCTCGTGTCCTGGATACGCTTCCGGGAGCTTCTGCAGACACTGGACCAGAATAGGAGCAGCCAGAGGCTCAGGGGCACGGGTCCTCGCGGACGGGAGGCAGGATCTCCGACGCCGGCTGCATGAGGTCCGTGTGCGGCATCCCACGCTATGACGTTGGCATTCGGCAGCGATCGCGCTGGGGACGCACGGCGGAGACGCATGCCTCTCGTCGCATGTTTCTCGAACACCGAGAGCATGGCACCACGACGTCGGAGGGTGGTTTACTTTTACGAGGAGATCGACTCTCCGGCGGCTCGTTCAGGGACCGCCAAGCCTCCGATGTTCTCAGACCGACGACAATCTCAACACAGACGCCGAATGCGCTGCTCCGCACGGCCCTCGCGCACCAGCGACCATTGACACCTCAGGCTTCGGGGGCGTTACTGCGTGGTGTTTAGCCGGAGTCGGAGGGTCACGGGGATGGCACGAATCGCCTGCGGGATGACTTCTCTGGACGACTATCGACATGGCCCGTATATCCGACGACAGACGATGTCTCTATCTACTAGACGGCATTTCGCAGGCCACCGGGTTGATCTGCCTGGCACGTCCATGATGCGCCCCCGGGGAGCACGGATCACCCCCCCGCCTGGACTCGATTCAAGCTCCACGGACATCACGGCACAGCACTGTTGGGGATGCTTTTGCATCCATCAGATTCGCATCGGGTCCTCACATCCATACCACCGGCGCATGCGTAGACCCGGTGCCGACCATCCCATGGTCGATCCTGTCGGCCAGAATTGTCCGATAATGGGCATCCCATTATCGCTTCCAACGGTGTGGCATGATCGGTTGCGCCCACGACCTGCATGATGGCATCACGCATAGGCGGCGTGGTCGATGATCCTGCACAACGATGCTATATATATATATCACTGTGCTCGATCGGGTATCTCGTGGTGGTCCCTCAGGGATATACATCCGATGACCGACGGAGGATTATCAGATCCGCCCATCCAACCCCGTCCCAGCGCCCCTGTTCCTACGACTGCGTGGCAGCAGAATGCAACCCCCAACGCGAGCCTTCGACTGGACGGCGCCGACTGTCTTCCACCCACCGTCGACAAGCACGCCATGTTCCCCCACGGAGGGTGTGATAGGTGCGTGGCCGCAATCCCTGCGGACGGTCCGACCGACTGCATGCCAGGATGCTGCGAGGGCTCCACTGCCGGCCCTAAGCTGTCTCGACGGCTAAATATCGCGCAATTCATGGGAATGCATGATTGCCAACCGCCTCCCGTCGGAATGATACTGTCAATGGTGAATCGTTTCAGATAAACTGCGTCGGACATCGATAGCGGCGGACTGGCCCCGCATCACCAATGTGACGTGCGCTGGATTCCGCCCCGCTGAAGAATGGCAGAGACCCAGAAGCCCTGGCATTATTCACGATCTGCTCATCCGCAGCGCCCAGCACACCCGCTGACAACCCGTCATCCATCCCCCCTGTCTAGCGTGGCTCCTAGACCCATGCAATGCAAGTGCTGGTGGAGCACCGGCGGCAACGGATCACAGCCGGGATGATTGGTAATATCGCCTGGCGATTCGGGCCAACAGTCGTAGCGACCTGCATCCCACCACACTGTTGTACTCAAGAAGAGTCTCTACGACCTATCCGAGTGGGAGATGACCACGGTCATCGCGAGTCTGTTCAGGGGAGTCCGGAGGTGAGATGTTGTCGTGCATTCGCGCGGTGCTGGTGGGCATCGGTGATGTGATCCCTCCTTCGGACATGAACTGTGCGAAATCTCCTGGTGACAGAACAATCCTCTGTCTGCCCCCGCGACAGGAACCGCGGAGGCAACGAATGATTCCCTCCACAAAACCCGTGCGACAGACAGCAAGGAATCAGCAATGCCCGTGATCGGATCGCACGCCCTGCGGCTGAGCGTGGCCGATCCTGTGCGCCAGTCCTCCGTACATCCTCCGGAGTACGGCCTATGGAGGGGGCCAAGACAGGACCTCAGTCCTCCGGTCGATATTATTGGGGCGTTGACCATGTCCGGGGAATCAGTGGGCGTGATGATCCGTCCCGTTGCGGAATTGCTTTTTCGTCGTGCATCCCATCACTGCTGTCATCGTACAGGTACGTCGGTCGAAGTGCTTCCTGCGCATGCGGATGGATCCTCAATGTCCGTCATTCGGCCTTGGGCATCGTAAATATCTTCGTCGACGGCCGGGGCCTATTCCCTAGGACTCTGTACCTGGACAGTGTGGTCGATCCCTCCATCAGACCCCGCGGATTCATTCGTGCAGAAGTCAGCAGGGCGTTGTACCTACAGCGGCCATCCATGCACCTCCCCCAAGATCAGGGAAATCATCCTGGTTCGCGCACACGCCCACTCCTGGTCCCTGCGGTCCGGGCGGGAGGTGACGCATCGGGCGCGCTGGCCATGGGGACAGGGTATCGATGATCCGTCCGTGCGGAGGAGACGATTCCCTTCCGTCAGAGTTGGGTTGCCGAGGTGGGAAATCTTACGGCCGCTCGTCTCGTGTCGGTGATGGTTTTGAAAAAGCCACCGGACGTCGGCCTGGGTGAAGGCGACATCGGTTAAGTGTGTAGATTCTCTTCTCATATGGGGTAGTGTACTAGAGATATGCTGGAAAAGTCGGTGCTGACCATGGCCACCAGAATGGACTGCTTCGGTTGTCCACGCGATGATTTAATGAGTCTAGATAGATTACGATCTTGTCGAGCCCGGACTTCCAAGGATCGACTGACCTGCCAGGGGCAAGCACAACAAGATCCAAAGTTGGAGTTGGAATGGCTACTATCATCTTGGCCAGTGTTGGTGAATCCGCACCGCCTGCTATGGAATCTTGGATACTAGATAAACCGAATGAGGTGAATGCTCACCATCAGGTGTCCTGGCCGGACAATCCGATATCATCGACATTCCTCAGAACCACGCGTCGTGTGTACCCTGCAGATGGTTGCTGGAGTTCTTCCATAGGAGCGTTGGGTCTACAATATAGATATGAAAGGTGTTGTCTTTGATAGCAGATACGGGACTCACAAGTTTGGATGATGACGGATCGATCCAACAAGGTTGGAACAGCTGGAGTTGGCACAATTTCTCTTTTAGTATCTCGGATGCCTATTCTGCTGCGAACACAATATCCTGGCTTATTCGACTATTAACACTGCGTTCTCTCTAAACATATCATGGCGGCATGCGGCGAGCACTTGGGGATTCAAAGCCGCAGAATACCCCAGTCTACTGTTGAAACAGCTTTCCGCCCTGCTATTCATAACCCAAGAGTTCCATAGCATCTAAGGTTGCGTTCCTTCGATCTATTACTGAAAGGTGATTAGGATCGGGGTCCCCGGATTCTATTGCGATGCGATACGGCATCATCTACCTATACCCGATCCATACGACAGCCATGCACTCGATACTGACTGTTCCGCACAAAGCAAACCTTTGAAATGAAGCTTGCCTATGAGATCATTTAATCTCTGCCAGCAGACCATCCCATCAAATCCACTAGAAATCATCCATCCCGCAGAGTCGTACAGGAACCCGGCATCAACACCACAGCAAATACAAATGGTACGCAGCGATACGCCAACCGGATAGACGGATCATCTTGTGCAACGGAGTTGTCTCTGGTGCTTTCGCTCTCACTGTGTTCTTTTGTGGACGTCTTGGTTGTCTTATGGTGACACCTTGTGTGGCCTTGCAGCGGGAGTTAAAATGGCATGCAGTTTGCTTGTTTGCTTGTGAGCGAACCAGGGAGCTTGTATGCTTCAACATTGTTGTGCCTTGTTGCTATCTCCTATTCTTGTACATTGTCAGTTTTCAAGTCGATGCGGAAAGGATTTGTTGCATGCCGAGGTGTATGGAGGTAAGGATTTGTTCTTTTCCAAGGTCGATCGTAGTGAGCTGAATGTAGGAGATGTAAATCGAGCACCTATGGATTTCCCTTCGAGTTAGTTTTGCCGCTTTCGGCATGGTCGCCCTGTACGCTGTTGACAGCCTCTGACGATGTTTTGATTGACGTTCTTATATGTTCGTGTCATATGGGGTCGACCATATCGGCTCGCTGTGGTGTCTCGTGACAGTTGACCAATATCCCTATATCTGGTTGATCATTACCAAAAGCCGCTCCCTCTGAAAGCGATATATGGACGAGACACTGCCGGATGATAGGGCTATCATTGCCCCAGTCCCCACGGTAGACCTCACTGTTGAGGACCGGTTCCGGACTTTAAAGACCTCAGACATCAGCCACGTTGTCGTCCAGTAAGTGGAAGATACTTTAGCTCTCATGTTCTCATTCATTCGACTTTCCAAATGTTAATTAGGTCTCTCTTAAAGGCTCTCTGATAAAAGGCTGGACTCAATCATGCAGTGTTGCGCGGGCCTAGCTTATGATTCCGACAAACCTTGGCCTTTCTGGTTCTTCATCGGCAAGGCCCTATCGAAAGCCCTGTTTGGCGATGAGCAACAGCTCAAGTGGCTGAATGCTGTTCCTGTTCGGAATCGGGAGTTTATCGCATTCACCAATCTGAGGGGGGAGAGTATGTCAGACCTGGAACTACTGAATCGTGACGGAGGAAGACTTCAGGTGATCAAAGTCGATTTCTCGAAACCTGTACCGGGTGAAGCCCTGAAGGCTTTTTGGAAGCCTGCACGAGACATTATATGCCAGAGAGTTGAAGAGTGTGAGTCTCTAGAAATCTAAGATTTCTCTATTTTCTAATTTTGAAATGGGCAGGGCTTGCGTTTTCAAGGAGAACCCCGGCGTCGAACGGCAAACTAGACACAGATTCCTCTGCTGTCTAATGACAATGTACCCCCAGCTCTATGGATTGATTGCGGATTGAGCAGCTCGAAAGTATTCTGGTTAAGCGTCGTTGTATACCCATATAAAAGACGCTCAGGAAGCAAGTTACCATCCACGTACCTGTAGGTGATCGGACAAGTTTTGAATGCTTCAAATTCAGCCACGTACGCGGACAAGTGACTTATTGTATATCGGAGGCCCTGGATCGGAGGTGAGGGATGAGGTTCAAGATCAGGTGGGGTGCCTGTAGTGTGTTAGAAGAGCTGACTTATAGTTTCCCCTGGATTATAAAGCGCAAGTCCTCTGACCCCGCCTATGCGATATGCAGGAGTACTCGTCTTCCAATCACTGTAAGACTTACCATCTAAGGTATTTCCTCTTAGTTCTAGAAAAAGATGGCGTAAGCCAGGGTGATAAGTAGTGGGATCGCCTGTTTTAGCTGCACCAAAAATATGCCGACAGTGAGTCAGTTCATGAAGTATTGTTCCAGCGGCAGCATCGTATTTCAGTTCATTAATACTTTTCCTGCCAAACCCTCTGGGTCATTAGGATACTGCGATAGCTTGATTGCGGTGTTGGTCCTTTTGGATGTAGCTGGACAGATGCAGATCTCACCCCTCGATATTACTTTGTTGTGGAAAGTTTATCCATGGTTATCGGGCTCATGATATAGTCTCCTAGTTGAGGGAACTAAGGGTTACCGGAGTGCTTACCTGGTCTGCCTCCCGAGTGTCTACCTATATGCCTAGATGTCTCTATATCGGTCACTTTCCACAGTCTGGATTTGAAGTATGGTGAACCAACGGTCCGTGTTTGGATCTGCCCGTCCCCAGGGCTTACCATTTGAAGAACGCATCGTTGCTGTTAATTTGTGCATTCAACGTCAAGTCTAATAATGCGCTGGAGACACTGTCATAGATCGCTGTCCAAGATGTTTTTTCTTCGACTATTGTAGTTGGCAGTTCGCAGGACCTCACAGTCCCTGGCATTGCAAGTGATTGTGATGGATGCTAGCATGGAAATTGCTTAGTTTTCTCCGGATACAGTTTTGTGTATCTAAAACAGAATTACCGTAGCCCACCTGCCTCTTTGGGCAGTTCAGCCAGCGATTTTTGTTTGCAACATCAATACGCCTTGCCTATTTTGGGCAACCGGGGCGCAGTCTTAGAGGGGCAGCATATAAACCTGTTTGCTCTTTAGTGACTTTCACTCATTCAATCTGCTGTTGCTCATCACGACCCTTTTCATACCCCACTACTGCTTCACCTTTCTTCCCACTGCTCCCCAGATTCGTCATTGACGCCATGGCCGCGGCCACCGAGAAACGGCCCGAGATCATCGAGATCGCGCGGGGATTGAACCATGTCCCGATGTGCGACGACTATGAGCGCATGATCTCTGGCATGATGTATGTACCTTGTCCACGAGAACCACACGACTCTCAGCTAATCGCGCCAGGTACAATCCCAACATCCCCAAGCTCTTGGAGGCAAGACACCGCTGCCGTGGCGTCACCGCAGACTACAACAATCTCGATACGAAGACAGTTCCCTACGACCAGATCTTCGAGAAGCGTCTGGAACTGCTCAAGAACGTCGTCGGGAAGGTTGGTACCGGGACCTTCCTCGAGCCACCGTTCCTCCCGGACTATGGCGGCAATGTCGTCATCGGAAGTGATTGCTTCATCAACTTTAAGTGAGTGATTGTTCGAACCTACCTACGTTGTGATGAACTAGCGGTTGATAAATCGATCCAGCTTCACTGCCTTGGACACCAGCCTCATTGTCATTGGTGACCGGGTCCAGTTCGGCCCGAATGTCAGCATCTACACCGCAGGCCATGACACGAGTATCCTGTCGCGTCGGAAATTTGTCGAATTCGGTCATCCCGTATTCATTGGCGATGACTGTTGGATTGGAGGAAATGTGGTGATTCTCCCAGGTGTCACCATCGGCGAGGGATGCACCATTGGAGCCGCTTCCGTGGTCACCAAGGATATTCCCCCTTTCTCCGTGGCCGTGGGCAGCCCTTGCAAGGTGCGAAAGACCATTCCATCGGCTGAGGATGAAGAGAAGGATCCCAATAACCCGTATCGCAACCTGTCTCGGGAGGATCGGAATGAGTAGATGTTGGTTAGAAATAATACATGTAGATTTGTTTCCAGGAGGATGTTGAGTTGGTTGATAATACCCACATTACTTCAAAAATGCAACTATCAGATGGTTTACACCCAAATACTTGTGAAAATATAGATATATTTTCCATCGGTCAATACCCTGGAGTGTTGCGATATGGATGGCGTCTATTTTTTAGTATATAGGACAACACAGCACAGATAACCTAAACCGGCAAGCAGGATCCCAACGAGTCTTGATGAATTGCTTCCGGCGATCCTTGGCCCTGGACAGGATGGCAGGTTCCAAAAGCACCTGGTCTTTCGCTATTTGCTGCTAATGAAGCCGGGGTGATCTGCACGCATCTGCAAGGACTGTTGTACATTCCAGTGATGTCATCGGGATAAACCAAGTTTTGTCTCGACTTGCGTGGCCCATGTCGACAGCGGTATAGAAAGGGCTTACAATTCTATGTCTGGAGACTTTCTCCCTGATTCATCACGTTGAAGCCATGCGATTGTATTGGTGATACATTTCAACACCACCATGGACGACAAGACAGGTACCGACAGAGTACTCTTACCACCTCTCTCCATCGCTAATCCGAGCCTCTAGCTATTCTGGCTGGACGGCCAGTAATCGTCAAAGTTGTAGAGATCACGTCGCCAACCCTTGCAGAACCGATCAAATTCGACACGACGTCAACAGCTCTTGGAAACATCGTCGAGAAATCCAAGACCATCAAGGAAGGGGTCGAATACACGCTGAACATCACCTTTGAGGTCAACCGGCAGGTCAATGGCTTGACTTTCCGACAGATCGTCAAGCGCGCTGGCTTGACAATATCCGACATTGAAAAAACAGTGGTACGTGTTTTCGTCTCCGTGTCCATGTGGATGATGTTGATTTGATACAGGGCGACTATGCACCACTTCCGAATGGAGCCGTGTATACTGTTGCAGGTAAGTGATGTCTGTTGATGATATTCTTAGCCCATCACTAATGCTGAATGTAGTCTATAGTGATACGGCGCCCTCGGGTGTTGTAGCGAGATCTGGACATTATAGTGCTCTTTGCAAAGTCACTGGGGAAAACTGCGGGGTGCTGGCAGATTTCCAATGGTCATATAAAATCGGGAAAGACTGGAGCGATTGAACCGTCAGCTAGAGATGTAGTCAATTGATGTCAGGAACATGTTTGAATATATCCACTGCGCCCTGGTTGGTCCCAGGAGCAATAGGGTTCGTGCCGGAAACATTGTGTATCTTGCAATCCGAAAAATATTGAAAAGATAACAGGCTATCAGGGCATCCATCTTTTCAATAGAAGTCGAGGAGAGATGAATAATAATTTGTTCTATTCCAGGAGCAGATACCATTCAAGTAATCAATTCCAGGCTTGATGAGTCGTCATAATTTGAATTGAGTGGAGGGGGAGGACAATGATTCAGATTGGTCAAATGAAGACCAGAATGGAAGTGCTGGCCATTTACTGAGGCAATTCAGGCGCTAAGATAAAAACCAAGCAAGCCTACGCTTTGCAGTAGATCTTTTTTTGCAGCAAGATCACCTGACTTGAGGATCCTTGTCATCCTTCACCCCTGGCGTATCTGTTTAGCGGCCAGCCCGTATTTACCACTCACAAGTCTACATCAGATTATTCCGCTACCTCTTCGCTCTACGAATTGCTACACAAAAAAGCTATTCCCCTTCCCTCAGACCATGTTCTCATCACTTCTGCGATCTTTAACCCGGCCCGGACGGAGATGGAAACCTCTGAATTTCTCCAACCCTGACTTCGTTCGGATACCTGAATGGCACAAAATTGAGGAAGAGACTCTTCCAGACTATAATTCCGCACAGTATTATCCAACTCGAATAGGAGAAATCATCAAGGACCAGTATCAAGTCATCGGCAAATTGGGATTTGGCTCTACATCAACTGCGTGGCTTGCACGGGACATGGAGTAAGCCTCATTATTTTTTATATATGTATAATAATGGCTAATCTGAGGTACCAATACACTATTATTCTAGCAACCGTCGTTATGTTATGCTCAAAATCTGTATTCAGGCTTCGTCTATGGGCCAGCAGCTCGACAATGAGCTCAACATATATAGACATATAGAGCAATCCCCAACCGCCCATCCCGGTCGTAATATCATAAGAACACTTCTTGATACATTTTTCATCGACGGACCTAAAGGCAAGCATCAATGCCTTGTGCATCCCGCATTATGGGAGAGTGTTTTGGCTTTTTTACGCCGTAACCCAGTCGAGAGGCTCCCCTCAGCGGTCATTGCAGTCGTTCTTCATCGCCTGTTTCTGGCATTAGATTATCTGCATACAGAGTGCCTGATCGCACACACTGGTTTGTAGCCCCATTGTGCACCCCTCCTACTACTTCTAATCTTTGCATTTACCCATTAGATATAAAGGCCGATAATATTATGTTCGGTATTAAGGATGAATCAGTCTTCACTGACTTTGAGGAGAATGAACTTCAGACCCGTTCCGAGGAAAGAGGTTGGCACAGACGGGAAAACCATCTATGTGTCCCAGGAACTCGAAGTACCAAGACAAGTTGGTGCCCCAGTCCTGTGCGATTTTGGTTCGGCCGTGTTCGGTAATCAATACCACACGATATTCATTCAACCGAAGATCTATCGAGCACCGGAGGTGATTCTAGGAGTTCCATGGACGTTTAGCGCTGATAAATGGAATGTGGGATGCATGATAAGACAATAATCCTGATTATAATGCAAAAATTGCTCATAGTTGAGTTATAGATTTGGGATATATACGAAGGTGGCTCCTTGTTTACAGGCCAAGACCCTACATGTGAGACGTACCGAAGTCGAGCACACCTGGCCGAGATGATCAATCTTCTTGGTCCCCCGCCTCCCAGCCTTCTTACCCAAGGGGAGCTTCGAGATAAATTCTTTTCAAACGAAGGCAAATACAAGATCCAGTGAATTTTGGCGAATAGGTACACTAACTACATGACTCTAGGTGCTTTCATCACACCAGAATTATTGACACATCGTGTCCCGCTTGAGGATAGGGAAACTAGTCTTCAAGGGAAAGTGGAAAGAGAGGCGTTCTTAAATTTCATGAGAAAAATGCTACAGTGGGAGCCAGGCAATCGCAGTTCCGCTAAAGAGCTAGCGGAGGACGAATGGATACACAGCCATATGTAAATATGAAATTGAGTGTAAATGTGTGGACTGCTGATACTATAGCGGCCGAAAACGGACAAGAAAACAGACTACCAATATAATCCATGTCTATGTCCACCTCAAAAGTGCTCCGGGAGTTAAAGGTGCTTAAGAAGCTGGCAGCAAGACCTACGCATTCCCAACATGTCATGCGATTGATGGACAACTTCCAGTTAGACGGACCGAACGGGACACATTGCTGCCTTTTTCCTTGAGCTTCTAGGTCCAAGCGTTCCTGACAAGATTGATACACGTTTCTCGGACGGGAGGCTGCCCGGAAGTCTTGCTAAAGCCATCACGAAACAGGCCCTTCTGGGGCTTGACTTTGTCCATCAACAAAATATTGCACATGGAGGTCTGTCATACCCATAATATCATTTTCTGCCCAGTCGCTCTCCTAGTAAGGAGCGTTATGAAGCGGTGCTCATCTCTCAAAGACCTCCACGCTCGCAATCTAGTCTTCGACATGGACACCATGGAGAACGTATCAGAAGATGAATTCATCGAAATTTTAGGGAAACCAGAAATTGGGCCGGTTTGTACTACTGACGGGAAACACCTAGGACCAGGTACGCCCCAATATATCGTCAGGCCTGCTCGGAAGTTTTCGCGTTATTCGTCGTCATTCATCAAAATTGTCGACTTTGGTGAATCATTCTTACAGCAAGACGCCCCTCAAACCCTCCACACGCTGCTGTCTGTTCGTGCACCTGAGGTTGTATTTGGGGATCATTTGGATTACCGTGTGGATTTGTGGAGCTTGGGATGCATGGTATGAATGCGAGGGTACCTTTTTCCCGGTATGGCTGACTGATATGACAGATTTTTGAACTTTTTGTCGGCCAACCGCCATTTGACAGCTTTCTGATTACACCAAAGCTCTTAGTGGATCAAATGCAGGAGTTGACCGATGAAGCATTGCCCGAACGTTGGCAGGGAGCATGGGCAACAATGAGCGGCGAGCTTACCACAGAAGACTCCACGATCAGACTGCAAAAATGGCTGGAGGATATGTATTATGACGGCGAGCGAAAGGCAGATTTGTCTCGTGAGGATACCGCCCACTTAGATCATATTATTCGAAAACTTCTGCGTTTTGAGCCGTCTGCCAGGGCGTCAGCGAACGAAATCTTGAATGATCCCTGGTTCCGGGATTAAGATGCGAGAAATACTCATATAGTCTGTATATCATAACGCCGGCTTCACACTCCACCCCCCGATCTCTTGTTTATGACATGTTTTGCTATCATCCTCGCTGTAAAGTCCATGACCAAGGACGGTGAGTGCTGTGCCGACGCCTTAGTAACCTCGATAAATGCGGGCGCTTCTGCGAAAAATCGGTCAAATTATTTTCAGGATAGTCCATCGTCTTGATCCTGTTTGACTCACGCCCACCCTTGACCGGTCATTCCAGATATCGTTTGTCGGAGCCTGGACTCTGCGACGTAACTCCTCGAAGTCTGGTTTGTTTCCTGGCCCCGGCCAATTCTATACTGTGCCTTGAAATCGGTGGCCGCTGGTTTTCGAGGATGGTGAATACATCGAATAGACCCATTCACTGAACCAGATTTCATTCACTGTCCCAGGATGAATGCGTTCGCTTGAATCACTACCATGATAGGTAGACCGATGATGAGTGCCTCCCCCCTTCTCCCCCCGCCCTTTTGGTCAGGAACTTCGCATATCAGCCTCGGAGCGAGCACGACTTTGAGCGAGCTACATGCTCGTACTATGACAACTGTAGTACACTTTGCGAATATCAACTTCTGTGGGATCCTACAGTGTATCATTCAAACATGTATTCAGAATACCTTGCGCCACAAGTGTTCGAGACCCATATCTGATACGACTGAGGGTCTGTGAATATACCAGCGAGAGAGCACATTCACTCACCTGACTTTGGATTGTCTGGATATAAAACAAGGCTCAACGAACGCTCAGACACCGACCTTGTCTCACACCTGACTTGGAAATTTCTCAGGACCATGTCGTACCAGGCAAGCGATCGGCTTCGCTCTCAAGGGTTCTCCGGGGCTTGGAGAGGAGCCCACCGGAGACAAACCTCGAAGCGAAATACTACACCCTCTCAGATGTCAGCTCCCAAGTTGGGTGCAATGCTGGCAACTATCGATAGGCATGAGCTGCCAGATCTGCCAGATTCCGTCGAGGAAGAAGCCAGTCCCAAAACCACCAACTGCACTGTCGCAGGATCATACAGCTGGACCGATGCAGAGCCTCCAAGCATCCTAGTCCCTGGTATGAGTTCACTCCTTCATAAGCACAATAAAGGATAACTAAATATTCTCCAGGAAAGCCTCCACGTTGGACCCCGCCGGCTGTTCAGACGGCCCTGCCTCAGGATAGTGGAACGTACTTCCGCGACAAGAACGCCGCCATATTTCCATCCTACCCCCTCGAACCAGCCGTGCGAGCGGTCCTTGCTCATGATCCGACATTCGATTCCTCCTCGGTTGATATTGTCAGCTGCCGCAGTAGCATGGGCCATATCCTCGACTTTGTTCGAGACAACAGTCCAAACGAATTCCGAATCATGATCGAAGCCATCGGCTCTACTGCCTTTTTCCTCCGACGCGGGCACTCGCCAACCGATACAATCCCCGGGGTCCGTGGCTATGGGCATACATTTCCCGAGGCCATGACTCAATGGGATCCGGACGTCAAGGAATTAGAGTCCCATCAACGCATCATTCGATATGATCTTGGCGGATTGTCCTGCCTGCTTCGATTCGAGGTCGACGCATATACCTCAGCGACGCCTCCTACCGTCCAGACTGCGACCGGAAACGATGATCCAGAGCTTTTGAATAGCATCACCTCAAGCTTCGGAGCAATTGGAAGTCGCGATCATAATGCCGACGAGAGCATGTCGCGCCTGACGGTCCAGACCGGCGGCGAGGTAGTCCCTCAATCCTCCTTGATCGAGATTAAAACGCGTTCTATCCTATCCAAGGATCGAGATCATTTGAGTCAATTGATGCCTCGGCTTTGGCTGTCACAGATCCCTCATCTGGCCCTCGCCTTTCATGATCATGGGCTCTTCGATAATGTCTCGATTGACGATGTGAGCGATAAATTGAAGGAGTGAGAAAGGGAGAACGCCGAGACTCTGCGTCAATTCGTTGGTCTACTGAGACGCCTGGTAAATCTCGCTCATGGCCAGCCGGATGGGAGGTTTGAATTGGTTCATGAACAAGGCGCTGACAGTCTGGAGGTTAGAGATGTCAAAGGGGATGTCAATCGAGTACTCCCAGACGAGCTGAGAGACTTTTGGGTCTCAGGACAAGCCAAAGATCTCCTGATCTCATTTGACACGGAGGGAGAAGACGATGAGGCGCAGCCCGAAGAGTATGAAGATGGCTATTCCTACTATGGTGGTTTGTCTGGAAATGTTTCGTTTAGTAGCGACACTGAGCCAGACTATACCGCGTGCTCTGCATCCGATTATGGATACTGTGGGCGCTGCAGGTGCTGATAAACCATGTTCCAATGTTCTATGTGTTGGATCTGATTTTGCCTCGATGATATTGTCCTTTCAGAGGGATGAAAATGAGATATGAGTCCCACTTGACCATTTGGCGGATACAGTGGAGTTCATTGCACTTGGATATTTTGTGATCAAGTCAAATTGATGGTTATACAGGCAGAATCTAAGAATGGATACAAACACAGGACTGACAAAGGAGTGTGGTTACCATATCCTCTCCCACGTCCGTTTCACGATGTTCATCTGAGCAAGCTCCTGCTTGCGCTTCTCTTCCCACCCCCCGTCCTCCCACTCACGGCACTCCTCATCAATCTCCGCCTTGCCGGTGTAGATGTCGGCCTCAGCGGGATCAACCCACTTTGTCTTGTGGAGGACCTTCCAAAATACAAACATGACCACAAAGAAGGCCAGTCCAAAGTACGACGTCACGAAGCCCTGCACGTCAAATGGCTTGAAGACGGAAAAGCCGTTGAAAAGAGCCGTGGAAAATCCAATCACGACAGCCATGATGGCCATGTAGGGCTGCCATGGCGAGACCCAGGGGAGGTAGGTCCTGCGATCAATGCCTTGCGCACGAAGGGCGCGATACCAGGCGAGGAACACGCAAGCCATGCTGGTGTAGGTCAGGACGAGGCCGATGGTCGTCAGGTCGATAAACCAGTAGAACACGGTGACAGAAGAATTGCTGGCGACGAGGAAGGTAATGCAGGAGAGGACAGTGACGGTGATGACACAGTAAATCGGCACACCCGCCTTGTTACATTTGGTCAAAATCTTCGGAGCCTGTCCGTCGCGCGCCAGCGAGTAGAGCGTGCGGCTGGAAGCATACAGATATGCGTTTCCGCAAGACCAGCCGGACAGCAGGATCAGAACGTTGATCAGGTCGGGCAGCCCACTGATACCCAGGTTCTCGATACCAATGACCCAGGGAGATGCAGCAGAGCCTGCGGCACCGTCATCGATGGCAGAAATCAGACGAGGGTCATGAGAGTCGCAGATGATACCCACTCCCAATACACCAATCACGTAGAAACCGACGATACGCCAGAAGGTCATTTTGACCACTCGAGGAATAGTCAATCGCGGGTTCTGGATTTCACCTGCAGCCAAGGCAGGAAGATCGGGCCCGGCGATCGTGAATGCCGCATATACCATCACCGAGAACAATCCAAGGAATCGCCCGGTGTCGCCATCGGTGTAGTACTCGTACATGACGCCATCTGTCCAGTGACGGAATCCATATGCATCCCCTCTCGGATTTCCACCGACCATGGTGATGAAGGTGAGCAGGACGAGCCCGATGAGGAGGAGGATCTTGGTGGATGCCATGATGAATTCGGCCTCACCGTAGTATTCCACTGCCACAATATTGAGGAGAAAACAGACAACCATGGCCATAGCTACCCAAGCAGCGGGATTGACGTCGATATTCCAGTATTCCATGATGGTGGCTACCGCAGAGTATTCGACACAGACAAGCATCAGACCGGCGTAGAAATATACCCATCCTCTGGGGGCGACACGGTCAGTACGGCGGACGGTCAGATTGAGGGAGAAACACTTACAGGGCGAATCCAAAGGCAGGGTCCACGTATCGGGTGGCCAGCTCGAAGATCGAGCCCCTGATGGGGAGGTATGCGCATAGCTCTCCGACACTGAGGTTCACAGGGAGAATGAAGAGCAGCCCCCAAAACATATAACCGAGTAGCAGTGATAGCGGACCGGCATCACGCAGGTAGGCGCCAATTCCAACGAATAGACCAGTTCCAATGGAACCGCCGATGGCCATCAATTGCACATGACGCGACGAGAGACCGTGCTTCGTCTCGATCTGCTTTACGGGGGCGATGGTGCCGGAGCCGGCATCCTCGCTGGAGACGGGACGATCGTTGACCGAGTCTTTCTTGTCCATCCTGATAAAGGGAAGTTCCGATCAGACACTGGGAAGATGAACGAGCCGCAGAGGGGACCGACAGAGAGAGCCGGGAGTTATTATAGTCGAGGCCATGGCCAGGGCGTGACGAATAGGGCGTGACACATGAACGGCCTGATCAGAGGGTTGGCAGCGGCGAGGGACAATAATGACGGGCCGATAATGGTCGCAGAATCATGGTCGATAACAAGCGCGATGCACCGATTAGCCATGCCAAGGGGACATAGATGGGGGCCAAGACCGTAGGACCGCGCCATGGCGGTGATTTAAGCTTGCCTGGAAAGGATTGCAGGCGATAAGAGCGGAGAAAGCGCGCGATCACCGGCGCTACGTCCAAGTGGATTCCAGAAGGGGGAAGAGATGGCGAAAAGACGGGGACGCCAAGTGATAAGCGTATCTGCGAGCCGGGGGGTGTGGGAGGGATGGTGTAATTGCTGGACATAAGAGTCATGGATGCACCGACGAACCAGCAGAGCATCGGACGCGGAGACTGTGCAAGAGACCGGGCAGGATGCGCTTGGCGGCGGCAAAGAGAAGGTTGAAGTTGAAGTTGAAGTTGAAAAAGGAAAGAGTTGGAGATGGCCCAAAACAGCCTAGTCTCGCGAGACTCTGGATGCCTCAGGACAGCCACCGCACATCGTCTACACCATCTGGACGCGGTTGCAGAAGATGGTCTCCTAATTGCAGAGACTTGCAGAGCAGCTAGGATGGTAGTGATGACGATTGACATAAAGTAGTGTGAAAAACAGCTCCAATCAAGGATCCTGCGTCGTCGACCAGATGGCGTACCACATATATATAACATTTCTACTAGATGTAGCATATAATGTGACTTGTCTACCACCAGTGTCTCCAGTAATGGTAAACTATCACTGCACAGATCATGAGCTCGCCTCATACAGAACCCGGTCACGGTATTCCCAGCCCAATTCGTGTTCGTCAACAACTTCCACTCATTCATTTAGCCCACCGCATAGCACCTCTACGGTACAGCTGATCATTCGCTTCGAGCTCCGTCGGTTCTCGCGATGGAGGGACCGGTTGTACATGGGAAGGAGAGTCCCAACTCCAATGCTGGGCATGCGGAGGCGCAGGGGAAAATGCTCGCTGTACAACATCTGGGCTGGAGATGATAGTGCTTTGATCTGCCGTGTGCTGCGTGCTCTCTCCCATATCACTCTTCGGTCCAGCATGGAAGAGCCACCGCGCAGTTCGCTCGGTGCGTCCATCCTGGGAAGACATCCATTGCTGGTAGACCCGATTTCGACCCAGCGCAAAGAACAGGGCCACGAGGATGACGACAAAAGCCACGGCACCGATGACAATCCCCGCGATAGCTCCAGGGCTGAGATGTGCCGCTGAATCGTCTTCGTGGCCGACATGACCTGTGGCAGTAGGGTTGGCTGACGAAGAGGTAGAGCTTTTGGGGGGCAAGTTCCCTTCGGCAGGCACCGGTTGTCCAGGAACCAACATATATGGATATTCCTTCGCTCGTTTGTATTGGGCCTCCCAGGTCATGGTCTCGTTCTGGATACCGTCAGTCCAGGTGAGCGAAACTCAAGGGGGATCACGAACCGGATTGATCACGCCGATCATTCCATTCTGGATACAGGAATCCAACGCCGTGCAGTAAAAGAAGGTTGGCTCGGTATTGTTTACGACCAGATACCACTTTGGAGGCTGTCGCGAATCAGCCTCTGACAATACCTGATGGACTTGTCTTTGGCCAAAAAAGAGTCTCACCGGTCCCACCATCTGGCCCTCCTGCTCATTGAAGTTGTCGAAGATACCGGAATAGAAGACCTCACTCTCTGCAGGGACACACGGGGCCATGTAGTCCGCTTTCACGACGGAATGATTTCGTGGGTAGAACTGAAACTCGATCACATCTCCCACAGCGGCGGTAATATTATGCGGAGAATACTGGTGAGGATCTTCCTTCGCCCCGACCTTGACGGTATGGGTGGCGACGGGGGCCGATCTGGCCTTGGATGCCTGCATTGGGGCGATGAAGAGGTATACACGTGCACAAGCAAGAGAGTCTGAGGATAGCCGCGAGCGCTTCAGGGTCGCGAGTCTACCGAGATGACAGAATCTTCAGGTCACAACAGTCATATCAGTGGGAGGGGAGACAAAGAACGGTGTCATGCTCGGCGTGCCGGTTGTCGAATCCACGGACAACGAGAGGACAATGAATGCATCGCCGCCGCGTGGACCGTTAACTGTATCAAGAAAATGGACATCATTTCTTTGTCTCTCAGAGAAGGGGCTGAACTCTGCACCCCCGCCAGAGATGCACCGTGACTCAAAACAGACCCGTGACTGACCTGATACGACCGGTTTCTTTGTGTCGTCCATCCCAGAGGACCTTGTCGTCGGAATGCTCGCTTCTCTGTGAGAAGTCGAGAACATGTGCCTTGAACCTGCCATTTACAGAGACATCACGGCTCTAAGCATCGACATGAGAATTATTTGCCAATCGCCACTACAATGCGGTGGTGCTTGGGACAGGTTAGAAACCCGTCGAGTGCCATTGATGGGAAATTGCAAGTTATGATCGAAAAAAGAAGAAAAAAGAATATCAGGATAAATCCAGCACGCATGCAGGGAAATAGTCCCCAGTCGACCGTGCATTCGCCACATCACAGTTGTCTCCCTGTACGAAGTACAGAACATCCTATAGAGCCCCTGGGTTAGGACCTTTTGCCTCAGGCAGTAGCACGAGCAACACAACACCAACATCCAAGAGAATTCCGTCGCGTGGAGAAATCTTTTGCTGCCAGATATCCCGAAGAGAATTTGATCTGTCACGGGCAAACCTCGTCGGCGCTGGAGTATCAGCAATGATGATCTGCATCCTAGCCCTGCAGATGCGGAGATCTCATTAGTGGAATACAAGCAACAGCCGGCACATTTCAACGGAATCTAGCAAGATGCATAATCCGAGTCAAATTCCTCCTGTTGGTGGGAATCAATCTCTTCCCTTCACCCGGGAGAGAAACATCTCTACCACGAAGATCGCATTCGGCGTATATCAGGAAGCTGGAGAACCTTGGTCTCATCACCAAGACCCATCCCGCGATCTTTCCCACCATGCATTTCACACTTCCAGCACTATTTCTTGCTGTCACCCATGCGTTTCCGTCCAGAAAAGATGGCCCTCCCTTCTTCCTTCTAGCCGGAGACAGTACGACCGCCACCCAGTCTAGCGGCGGCGGAGGCTGGGGCGATGGATTCATCAACACCACCCTAGCCAAGGGCGCAGGCGGCATAAACTTCGGCCACAACGGCGCCACCACAGTGAGCTTCCGCGATGGGGGCGACTGGGATAACGTCTTGAGCGAGCTAGAAGACCACGCAGCTTGCTACGACACCTACGTGACGATCCAGTTCGGCCACAACGACCAGAAGGAGGCCGCCGGCATCTCGATCGACGAATTCACCAGTAACCTGGAACAAATGGCCGCCGATGTGCAGAATGCCGGCGGAACCCCCATTCTCGTCACGCCGTTGTCGCGTCGCAACTACGACGATGAGGCTCGCATCATCGAGAATCTGGCCGATCAGCGGGCGGCCACGATCGACGCGGCGGGAAATGCCGGCGTGACCTATATCGATCTGAACCAGGCGAGCACCGACTACCTTAATAGTATTGGACCGGAGAATGCGTACACCTACAATCTGAATGCCGATGATCAGACGCATCTGAATGTGCCGGGGAGCCAGGTCTTTGGCGGAATGGTTGCGGAGCTGTTGCTAGAGGCGTTGCCGGTGCTGGGAGAGGCGGGGTATCTCCAGCTGGATCCGGCGTTAGTGATAGCGCTAGAGAATGGGGAATACTACTGGCCTGAGTAAAGAGACGTGGTGGTGCTGCGGTGTTGGGCTTAGAAGTAGTGTGGTAGAGTGAGTGTGCTGCTGTCTATATTACCCGTTTAGGAACGGAGTCCCAGAGAAATTTATATCCTTCTTCTCCCCGCCCTCACCATCAGCTCTTGGATTCCTCTTCATCATCGCCTAGAAGAGACACAATGGAGCCCATTGAGGTCGAGAGTCCCACGGGTGATGGTCCCCCCCGACTGCTGCTCAAACTCGTTAGTGCGGGGTTCGCCTTCTTCGTCGCCGGCGTCAACGATGGCAGTCTCGGCGCCCTCATTCCGTACATTCGCCAAGCCTACGACATCGACACCAACATGGTTTCCATTGTGTAAGTTTTTCAATCCGCTCATCCTGCAGGATCTCACAATCCGTAGTACCTACTAACATGCCCCAGCTATGGCACTACCTTTGCGGGCTGGCTCGTCGCCGCCATGACGAACAGTTACCTGTCCCAATACCTGGACCTCGGAGTCTTCCTGGTCCTCGGGGCAAGTCTGCAAGTCCTGGCCCAGACCCTCAGAGCATGGCTCCCCCCGTTCCCTCTCTTTGCAGTGGCGTTCTTCTTCGCCAGCCTGGGACAAGCATACCAAGACACCTACGCGAATACCTTTGTGGCGTCGGTGAACGCCGCTCATCGATGGCTGGGCTTTATCCATGCCATGTACATGGCCGGCTGTCTTGTCGCGCCCTTTGTGTCAACAGCGGTAGCGTCTGCAGGAACAGAGTCACACTGGAATTTATTCTATACGGCGCCGTTGGGGCTTGGTATCGCCAACTTTATCCTCGCGCTATTTTCATTCAGAGACCTCATCGGGATCAAACGTCGCACAGTGGATGAAACGCAGACATCTTCATCACGCAAGAACGGTGCTCTTCGCGAGATACAGACCACCTTGTCCACTCCAAGTGTGTGGATCTTGAGTCTGTATTTCTTCTTCTTTTTAGGAGCTGTCATCACCGCGGGAGGTATGTTGTATTCCT
The DNA here is from genome assembly GCA_003719415.1 of Aspergillus olivimuriae. Classification (NCBI taxonomy): domain Eukaryota; kingdom Fungi; phylum Ascomycota; class Eurotiomycetes; order Eurotiales; family Aspergillaceae; genus Aspergillus; species Aspergillus olivimuriae. Next base: position 14,686 of record RHLO01000636.1, on the reverse strand, counting down.
CATGGCGTCTGTGAAAGAAAGAGACAAGTATATTGATCAACCAGGGTGGGTCGTCGAATACCTCGTTCAGGTGCGAGGCGGCGATTTGGCAGAGATGGGATACGTGCCCGCCGGCTTCTACGGAGGCGCATTCCTCGGTCGTCTGGTCTTAGCTGAACCGACGTATCGCTGGGGTGAACGTAGGATGATTTTCATCTATGTGTTGCTCTGCTTGGCGTTGGAGTTGGTCTTTTGGCTGTACGTCTTGCATTCCTTGTACCCTCTCACCATGCTAATCACACAGGGTCCCCGATATCATCGCCGCCGCCACCGCTATCAGCGTCTTTGGGTTTTTCTCTGGCCCGTTCTTTGCCACGGTGAGCCCGTTCTTGCCAAAGCACAAAAAGGTATACTGATTAGACGAGGGGATTTCTGTCGCATCGAAACTGTTTGCCGTGGACATTCGCTCCAACGCCTTAGGTATGATATCGTGTTCCGGTGATACTGCGCGATTCAACTAAATGAACCATGACAGCCTTCATCTTCGTGCTCGGCCAAGTAGGTGGAGCGATTTTCCCCGCTGTGACGGGAGTCATTGCCGCTCAGGCGGGCGTCAAGGTCCTGCAGCCTATGCTGGTTGGGTTACTGGGTGCGACAGGGGTGACTTGGCTGTTTCTGCCCAAGACGCGACTGCATCATGATTGACTGATGAAGAGGGAAGGAAGGAATGAAGCAGGTCAGATGAAGAACATGATCATAGCGAGGAGAAGAGTAGCTGGCTGTCTACATGCAGGCGTTGCCGAATATCGATTAAGCAAAACCAAGCAGTCTGCCTAAAATCCAGTCTCGCCCAGTCGACCCCGATGATACTTTTTCTACTAGTCCTTCATTCAATAAAGAGTTGAATCGTGTTTACAGAACCCGCACACGAGGCCCGGTCACACCGATATCCCAGCGGACAGCAACTCTTCACCAGCACCAACAAACTCCAAGCCCACCAGCTTGCCGGCAGGACAAGGAAATTCAGGGTAGCCCAAATAAGACTGAATCCAGTTGGCAGTGCTAGGTGCCGTCACATGAATACGGCCAACGTGCTGATCGCGCGACTGTACGATGAACTCGGCCGTTTGCATAGAGACAGACTCGATAGACGCAACGGCGCGCGCGACACCGGTAGGATTCGTCGTGGTAAAAACATCCACCTGCTGGATACCGTTGGAGACGTCCCGATCCCAGAGGTCGAAAAGGAGCTTGCAGTTGCGGCCTTCGAGGTCAGTGGGCACGTCGAAGGTGACGATGGTGGTGGTCTCATCAGCAAGGTTTCCGTTCTTCACAACCAGAAGCTGGTTCTGCGGATCCTCTTTCCATTCGCCACTGTTGACCCAGTATCGGTAGGTACCATAGGGCCAGAGAAGTGACTCCTGGCGTGGGACTTTGGTGAGAGCAGTGGCGGAGACTGTGGAGCTAAGGGCAAGAGCCAGGAGGAGAAACTTCATTTTTCTTGGTAGTTAGATCCTTGATGATTTTAATATGATGTCACACAATTACATACGACCACAGGGTGTGGAGAACAGGGCTTCCCGCCCGCTCAGCCGTACTTAAGCCCATTGCCATTCACCAGTCCTAGCAAATAAGGTAGTGTAGCTCGGCTGGGAAATGGGTCACCGCCGCTCTACCGTCGCGCGACTGGGGCTGAGCAGGGTGAGTGCGCAATAGGCGCCGTATGTTGAGTTATAAGTGACGCTTCAATGATTGCATAGCAGATGGGAGTTGATTGTGCTGTTCTTGGGTGCAGAGTGGCTGATAGACAGCTAGACGTATATACATGTACGTGCTCCTGTCCCCGTGACTATCTAAGTAACCGGAATATTCAACACCGTAAGTGGCTAGGTGAGAACGGGTGAGGATCACCCTCTGTCGCGCGATTGAGTCTGATGACCATGATTGTATCAAGGCACAGATCCGGTGTCAACACGAGGTGGTGGATCCTGAGATTAAAGACCAGTATTAGAAGCAATAATTACACCAATGATGTCTAGTGTCACGGCGTGCTCGCACGATGCGCTTTCCTGCCATCGATGTCGTCGAATACCAGAAAAGGGCATTCAGTCAACTACACTATTGAAGGTGGCGTCCATAACATCCAAACTAAGCTTGCTAAGGGCCTAAAGGTGAGATTCCGTCCCACAGTTACAGAACCCGGTTTTGAGCACCCCAGCTTGCTGCCTACCAGATTTTAGCGGCAAGCCTTCGAACCATTTTCAGAGGAAGGAGACTTTACAACACATTGGGCCAACCTACATGTCCCTACCATCTGGCAGTCATATCCACGAGCTGGTAATCTGGATCAACTAGTGTACGACAATGCTGTCGGTATAATCCACTGTGGGTACACCTCTTATGAGATCTGAGCAGAGACAGCCATTGATATACTATAAGGATAGTCCCGGCCATAACCGGCGCCAGGATCTTCTCTCATGCAACATGTCTCAACCATCACTCCACTCAGCAGAAGAAAGGGAGGCGTACATCTCCTATCTTGAAAGCCAAGTCTTGTGTCTTCAGGATCAGTTGTTTCGTGCTCAGTCCATGCTTTCATTCGTGAGTCCAATCCCCTACCAACTTCATCTCAAGGATATGCACGCTGTTTGCAATCTTCCCACTCTTTCTACCCAGTTTCAAAACTAAGGCTGTTTCATTCACAAGCAACTAATTAGCCCCGTTGTGATCATTGCCCGTCAAACATGAATCGAAGACACCCCCCCACCAGGACAGGTTGCGTCTCCTGTGGCCAACGAAACAAAAATGCGACGAGATTAAACCACAATACTGGGCTTGCATACGCAACAAGCTGAAATGCACGTGGCCGTTCATATTGCACAGATATTTGGGCTAGATTCTAGTGCCGGAGCTCCGGATGGAGCTCACACTATGGAGGCTCGAGACGGGGATTCCCGTACAAACACTGCACTTCCATCTACACTTCCGGCTTCCGTTGTCAGCTTGGGTTCCAATACCTCACCAAGCCCTGTGAACAGCTGTATAGAATATACCGCAAATTACGTCCCATTTCGGTCTCAGGATCTGAAGGCCTTTCTGAGCCCTAGACGTGCTAGGAGGTTAGTCCCGGAATCCCAAATCCTTCTGTCACACTATCTCAACAATATGGGTCCCAAACTGGCCCCGGCACCTGATGTACCTTGGATATCCTGGATTCTGCCGATTGCATATAACGATGATCTACTAATGAACATTATCCTCGCCCTAAGTGGGGGTCATCTACTTTATAAATCGCCAAACAATCATGAGATCGAGCATGCGACTTACCGACATTACTCCTTGGCGGTGCAGACCCTGTCAAGAGTGGTCAATGATGACAGTACTTTATTTGAACCTCTTGTACTTCTTCGAGTAGCGTTGACGATTTCAATCCTTCTTCACTATGAGGTAAGCCTTCAAGCCTGTGACCAAAGTCGCCAATTGGCCTGTTGTCCAATGTCTAATTTCGTTGGAAATTTAGGTGGTCTCTGGAAACATGGATGGATCACCTTTCACCCATCTGCGAGCCAGTCGCCATCTGATCCTACACCCTCGGCATAATAGCCACCAGCACATGACGAATTCAGAGCTAAAGCTGCTCGGATTTGTCACCGAGGTCTATTCCTACATTGTCTTGTCCAACAGCATCACACCATTCGGCATGAGCTCTAATAGGACTCTCATTTATGACTCATTTTAGGGTCACTTGACGATTTGCGTGATCTCGGCGGATTCGGTGTCATGTTCAGTGGGGTCCACAGTCTCTTCGAACTCATATCTTCCGTGTCTCTGTTCGTTGTGCAGCACGCTTCACGGCCATTGACGGGCATCGGCCTACCGTCAGACTGTCACGAGACCTACAATCGGCTTAGGATGTGCATTGGTTACCTTGGACCTCTGGCGATAGAAAATGGGGGGTCCCAAGGGCATAATGCAGCCAGGGAAGTGTTTCGAAAAGCTTTTTTGGTCTTTTTGGAAACCTCCATCTCACCACCCTCTAAACATGACTCGTTACAAGTACATCGCCTACAGCCCTTCCTTGATCGAGCTTTACACCATCTATCACAGATATTATTATCAAGCTATTCTTGCATCTCGATGTGGCCGATCATGATAATTGGCTCAAGCTTGGTGAGAGAAGAGCAGCGTGCGATGATTACATGCACTTTGACCAATAATCATTACTTGATGCGCAATACGGGTCAAGGAAGTGCTCTGCTACGATTGCTCTGGAACGACCCTGATGAATATTCGTTTGGGCTCTATGGTCTTGGGCTGTTGATGGAAAGACATAGGTTGAATTAGGGTATCATATGAATAATCAAGAACCGAAGAGATATTGTACACATCTGGATAAAATCCTGACAGCGGTAGTTTTAAATAGCATAATTATCTTCGTCAGCTATCACGAATTTTCAATCACAGTGCCTAGGCTCAGAGAAAGTGATAGAATATGTTCGATTTCTCTAGATACGTACTCTAATCAATTTTACTCTGTAAATACCGAGCATTTTAGTTAATCAGAAAGTAAATTCAGACTCAAAATTCTAGAGCTTGCTTTGTGGGATATACATTGACTGCGTACGTTCCGTCGCATTCAATGCTTCCCGCTCTATGCGAGGAAGCAGCTCGGCACATGTAGGAATATCATGGATTAAGCCAATAGCCTGACCGGCAGTCCAAACCTTCAATCTGTTATTAAAAAGTTCTCATATTCAAGCAGAGTGGATAGATAACGTACACCATGTTCAGCGTCCCCATCCAGGAACACCTCACGTCCGCGCTTACCACTCACAAGCGGAGCAACCTCACTAAAATCGCCGGTCGTACTCTCCTTCTCCACCTTGAGCGCATCCTCCGCTACCTTGTTTTTGAAGAGCCGTGATGTGTTCCTCCACCGTCGGAGTACCAACGCAGTCTGATTCTCATCGGCAGCAACAATGCGTTCCTTGATCCGATGATGGATAGGTGATTCAACCGTACACATAAATCGTGTGCCCATATTTATTCCCTCCGCGCCCAGTGCCAATGCCGCTGCTAACCCCTGACCATCAGCAAATCCACCAGATGCTATAAACGGTACATTGAGTTCCTGGCGAGCTCGACTCAACAGGATGAAATTGGTGATGTCATGCTCACCGACATGGCCGGCACATTCAAACCCGTCAATAGACAAAAAGTCGACGCCTAATTTTATGGCTGACTTGGCATGGCGAATTGTGGTACACTTGTGTAAGATAGTCATGTTGAATTTCTTGAGCTGGTCGATAATGGGACCAGGATTGTTTCCTGCTGTCTCAACAATCTTGATTCCCTCGTCAATGATCACCTGCGCGTAAGCAGCGTAGTCTGGAGGTACGAGTGCTGGCAGTAAGGTCAGGTTCACTCCGAAGGGGTTCTTAGTCATCTCGCGACAGCGACGGATCTCCTTACGGAGGTCCTCTGGGGTTGCTTGTGTCAGCGCTGAAAGCTATAGCGATCGGTTACGGGTCAGTACTCTTCAATTGGAAAAATCGGCATCCAACGTACTATTCCCAAACCACCAGCATTGCTGACTGCAGCAGCGAGCTCTGCGTATGCGACCCATTGCATGCCCCCTTGAATTATGGGGACTAATCATGTCAGATTTGGAGCTTCCGTGCATAACAATGAGTAGACTTACCTGCAATGCCCAATTTTCCTGTCAATGCCGTATTGAAGGGCATTTTTCCGGTAGCTCACACTTAGAAGGGAGTCAGGCGATAGATGGTAGGTCTATTTTTATCAGTTTGATGGTTCTACTAGTCGCTCGAGAAGAAGCGACAAACCCCGTTCTTTAAAGGTTTCAAGTCAAGATAAAGCATCCTTATCAAGGAACTCCCCAACTATAGTAAATGACGCCCAAGTACAAGAAATTTGCCGACACAGTAAGCTGCCGAGGTTGAATTCGAACAGCCGATCCCCCGTATCATTCATGGCAGCGCGGCAAGAGATAAGAGATTAAATACCTGAATCAAACTCAAATACCATATTTTGCGGGATATCGAAAGTGTAAGATGCGGGGAAAGAAGAAGGGCGCCCGGCATTATTGCTGAACAGGATCACTTTCCTTATTCAGCATATCTTGCGAGTCTTCCGAGTGGTCTGATTGTTTCATAAGAAACTCAACCTCGCTTTGGCAGCTGAGAAATGATCATAGCGGCCCAAAGAGTTGACACACGGAATAACCCACTCAGCGCACATCACAGCCCAGGCGACATTAATCGTGAAGATCGGTCTGGCTCGACTTCACTCTACTGGTACATACCATGAACGATAAAAGTGTCTAACGGCTATCAGAGCCTGGATCCACTCTGGATCATTTGCAAGGCTGCAGTGTTTCTGTTTGCAAATCCGTAAAACTCTAGTCCTTCTCCACCATAGTGCCAGCTTCATAGTGCCAGCTTCCTAAATCCAGTTACCGTGTCACATCAGAGGACCCCTTTGGTCTTATCAATAGCTTGGCTTGGCTTTTCATGGTTCATGCTGTAAGGTGGCTAAGTAGTTACCTATTTCAGCGGTCTACTTATGTCGTCAGAAAATTATAAAAGTACACATTATCGCCTGCTACCAGTGGCACTTCAAAGTCAGCATAACTTGATAATTCTCATCCACGCAAACTAGTTCGTTTACCATGGATTCTATTGTCGTTTCAAGAGAGTCAGTGGACGTGGTCGTCATTGGCGCAGGCTTGAGTGGCCTCCGCGCAGCGTTGGCTATTCAGTCAGCGGGATTCTCCTGTACAGTGATTGAAGCTATTGACCGAGTTGGAGGAAAGACCCTCTCTCTGCCATCAAAAGAGCGTGGCCCCGGTGCCAACGATGTTGGTGCTGCTTGGATCAACGACACCACCCAAAGTGAGATGTACAAGCTCGTCAAGCAGTACGGGCTTCAGGGGGAGACTCAAATGGACAGCGGAAATGATGTCTGGGAGCACGGTGATGGGGTCGTCTTATCCCCACATGGTGTCTTGCCGGTAAGATCTTCTGTCTTTCCCATATGAAGAATAAATCGCTGACACTGACATGAAATTACTGGTGCATATAGTTGACTGAAGAGGAACAAGCTGCCTTTGGCCAAGTCATTGCTAAATTTACCGAAATCTCTGCCGAAGTGAACTTGGAAGACCCCATCGTGGGTCCTGGCGCAAAGCAGCTGGACAGTGTTTCTCTGCATGAATATTGCCTTCGGGAGTTCCAATCTGAACAAATTGCAACTCTCCTTAACACCGTCAGCCAGTCCCTTGTCGGCATTGAAAGCAAGGACATAAGTGCACTAAGCTTCCTACACTCTTGCAGGTCTGCAACCGGATTCCAGGCAGTTATCTCTGATACCAAGCATGGAGCTCAGTATCTTCGAATCAGAGAAGGTAAGCCGCAACTCGCTACCTTCTCTTTCTACGGTACTGACCTTTGAACAGGCACTCAGACAATTGCTAAGAACATGGCAAAGGAGCTCAAGACAGGCTCCCTCCGGCTTTCTACCCCGGTGACCCATATTGAGCAGTGTCCGGATACCGGTGTCTGCATCGTTCGCTCTGCCAGCAAAGCCATTTTCCTGGCAAAGAAAGTCATCTTATCAGTTGCCACTCCGCTTTACAAGAAGATCCAGTTTTCGCCGCCTCTGCCAACAGAAAAACAGCGTTTTTCCGAGGGAAACATTCTCGGCTACTACAGCAAGGTCATCTTTGTCTTTGAAAAGCCGTGGTGGCGCACTGCCGGACTTTCTGGCGAGATCAAAGCGCAAGACAATGGGCCTATCTTATTCTCCGTGGATACCAGTGTCCCTGATGATGACCAATGGTCAATCAGCTGCTTCATTGTCGGTGGGCGTGGCCTCAAGTGGTCTAGACTTTCCCAGGAGGAGAGATATTCTTCTGCCTGGAGCCAGCTGCGCTCTGGATTCGAGAAGGTTGATCTGAAATCTGGGAAACTGAAGGTTCCAGAGCCGATGAATACCTTGGAGTATGAATGGACCAAGCAGGAGTTCTTCCTTGGTGGACCTTGTCCAGCGTCACCACCAGGCCTTCTGTCCTCCGTTGATGGGGCCGCTCTTCGCAACCCCTTTGAGAATGTTCACTTTGTGGGTACGGAAACGGCACTGGAGTGGAAAGGATATATGGAAGGTGCTATTCGTTCCGGGGACAGGGGTGCTGCAGAGGTTATTGCACAACTCTCGAATGAGTATTGAGGTGAATTGAATTGGAGCCATTCCACGGCAGTGGAATTCTTCTCTATCGGTCTTTACATTCCTGAGGAAATTGAAGTTTGAGTGACGAAGCATCCATTGTCCACTATACTCTGATCAAACTATCTCAGTACACCTAAAGCTCTCGAATGTAGATAGGTCAGAAGTTTCCAACTTCCCGTATAGCACAGCCCGAAATAGACTTTGTTGGCTCCCCATAGTTCCCCGAGAGAGCAAAGCGGCGCTAAAGACCTCATAAACGCGGCAATCGATAAGAGATAAGGAAAGTCGCGGTGGGTTCACGCTGATATTAGCTCAATGGTTCCGTGTGGGGTCATCGGTCCCCGCGGACTCCGTTGATGTGATGGTCGCTATGACCACGACCTCATCTTCAAGTTTCTGTCTTTGCATGATACGATTCTCATTGGTATTCTCCAGTATCTTGGTCAAATTTGTTCATTTAGGTAACAGGTGGTCTGCTCTCAAATGGCGGGACTGTTGTTTAGTATCAGGTGCATTTCATTGAAGAACCCGAGTACGTTGAAGGTTTTTATCACATCATCTACCATGAAACTCTTGTATTCCATTCATGCAATGCCTAGACTAATCCCACGACGGTGCATAGCAATCGCTAAGCCATACGGCCCGAATACATGTCCACTAGGATCATTCCAAAGCTGGTCAAGAAGCGAAGCAGCCTGCAAGCAGTGATGCATGTGGAATCTGTTAGACCTCAGATTATCCAGGAGTAACTGTCGTTGCTCCGTTCGCAACATGCAGGAGCCGGCGATCATCAGAGGGCCCAAGAATATGGTCTCGTAAGGGGATCCAGCGGCCTTTTCTGCGTATCGCATGATGTTGTCGATATGCTTCTGTACTTTGACCAGCGTTATAGAGTCGCTCAATGCATCTGGAACCATTGCCGTCTCAAGATACAGCAGGACAGCCTCTCGGCAGAGATTGAGTGCTGCATTGCGTTCGGACCGCCATTGTTTATTGGTGACTGTAGATTCTGGAGTTTTCCATTCTGTTATTCGGGCATAAAGTGCGTGATGCATCTCTAAGCTCGCCTGTGAAGGTGCTTGCTCTGTGAGACGTCGGGCGGCAAGAACTGCTATATTAGGCAGAATTTCAAATAGCCTGTGGCTATCGCCAAATATGACTCCCCAGGTGTCAAAATGGTTCATTGTGCCGAGTATCCGATCGAGGAAGGTGTCTTGAGGCACAGTTCGGCGGGTGATGGAACCGTATGGAATGATATTATTACTCAAAATGAAAAAGCGGTATATTTCCAAGACAAATGCAAAAAGACGTCCGTTGTCGTTGGTGTTGGATTTCAGTGGGCCATCTGCTAATCGAAGTACGATATGGCGGCTTGCGCGGAGGTGGCTAAACATTGCCCCTTGGTCATCCCCAGAGAGTGTCTTGACATTCAATTAGCATGTCTTTTGTGGACACGGGGCCTAAAATCCATGTAATTACCTCGAAGAAGGATAGTATCAGCAGTGTCAATAACATTCGTAGTGCCTGGGGTACATCCAGGGCTTCTTGATCGGATATACAATCCCGAATCGACCTTATCACGACCGAGTAATGTCTGTAAGTCGCCAGAGATACTTCGATCCCGGGGGTTCGGGACTTCATGTGAGCTCCACTCAGTGCCAGTAACGAATGCATGAGCAGGTCATCATTGCAGCATAGAGGCACGAGCAAAGTCACAAAAGGGTTGTTGCCATCTGTAGAAAAGGAAGACAGAACGTTGGCCGTTTCAGCAATGTAATGTGTAAAGAGAAGGCTTGACGTCTCCGTCAGCACGGAAGCTCTCGTTGGAGATCGAAAAGATCCAGTAAGATTTGACCATTGAGCTGATGGGTCGGGCTGATCAGGACTAGTTTTATAATCCTGTGATGCAGCTTGGAGTACTGAAATCTGAGATTTTGAGCGCGGACCAGCAACTGGCCAGGCACATTGTAAGCTGTTTCGTGTGCACCCAATGCATTTTGGTTTCTTCTCGTCGCATTTTTTCTTGCGCTGACGACATGTGAGGCAGCCTGTCAAGGAGCGGAACCGGTGCTGTTTCGTAGGGGCTCGGCTTGTCCGGGGCGTCGCGTGCTCCGCGCCAGTCAAGGATAGCGCCAGCATGTTGTCCAATCCGTACGACCCTGTAAAGCGGGAATTCTAGTGATGAGCTGGCTGATACAAGCGAATCTAGAACGCGGGATTTGATAGAGGTACGATGGATGAGGTCGGCCGAATGGGAATCTGGATCTGGGCCGTCAGGGCCTGAGGCATCAACCAAACTCTTATCTTATCAATAGCCGCGTTTATCGTTCTCTTCCCTTTTTGGCAATCTGATGATGTAGGTTGAATAGCGAGCCAGGGTGCTGGCACTAGCGAGTATCCACCAGGTCTTGCCCGCAGTCCACAGAGCCCCAGGAAGACGGTGATCTAGTCATTGGCTGTCCTGGCCCAAGGCTCGTCGGCTCCGATAAGGGGGAAGAAACAAGGTTCGAGGCAGCAACCGAACAAACTAGGCATAATACCCCATCCGATGGGCGAGACGGGGACACTTTATGTAACTACAACTCGATCCAGTCCTTTTCTGTGGCGTCATCTTATCTGTAGCCGCGCTAATTACGTATCACCGGTGGAAGACAAAAATGAATTTACCCTCTGCGGGTCGGCGAACCTATGTATCGATCTGACCACCTGACATCATCTACGAATACATCTGTTAAAGCAAAGGGCACTACCGGAAAGGTGAAATGCAGCAAAATAAGCAGTAGGTAGACAGGCTACTCTACTTTTTGTTCAGCCTAACTGCTGCTTGTGGTTCACCAGAAACAAACATTAGCGAGGCCATTCTTTGGTCAGAGTATCGTTCGCCGAGTTCCAAATTTTGGTACAAGCTTTTGCCACAACTTTGAACCTCCAGATCTGCTTAGACTCTAACCAAACCTGGTAAAAGTTACGCCGTGAAAGCCACCAAGCTGATACCGGGCATTTTTGTAGTTGAACCTTCCTCGTAAAAACCCGCTATTCCAACGATGAGTATCATAGAAACCCTATCTCCAGCCACGACATCTCCATTACCCTCTACAAGTGCGGGGAAGCGGAGGACTAAGTTTAATACGAGATTTACACTCGGTTCTGTCTATGATAGCAGGCTACGCGCAGCCCTTAGTAGAACCGAAATGCCCAAACCGTGCAGGTAGTTATCGCCCTCACTAAACTAGGGTCAAGATTCTGATACTCTGCCACTTACCCCTCTGACTATCGTGTATATAAAGGAGGTGCTGGCGGGAACTAACCCACATTCTCAAATGAAAAGTTACACCCTTATCTATATTTTCAACCAAAATATCCATTATGCTGTCAGAGGACAAGAAAGACATGAAAATCCGAGAAGCCCGAGACAACCACGACCACTTTGCACCTTGCCACAAAGACGAGGAGGCCGGAGACATCCTGGACGAGACCCCGGCTGACAATGACGGGACCTTTCCCGACGGTGGCATCCAAGCCTGGCGAACAGCTCTGGGGGGATTTTTGGCATTTATTGCCAGCATCGGTTATCTAAGTGGTGGATCTGTCTTCCAAAGCTATTTCCAGACCATCATCCTCCCAGATTCAAGCACATCTGATCTTGCGTGGATCAACAGTGTGCAGATCTGGGGTTGCTTCTTCTTCGGTATCTGGTCTGGCAGCCTGTCCGATAAACATGGACCCGCTCTACCGCTGACACTGGGGACATTCTTCCTGGTTTTCGGCAGTATGATGTCCTCCCTCTCAACAAAGTACTATCAGTTTCTGCTCTCCCAGGGTTTCTGTGTAGCACTTGGCATGGGCCTTGTGTTTACACCAGCCTTGGCCATTCAGTCCCAGTGGTTCCTGAAACGACGTGCATTTGCCGTTGGCCTTGTCATGTCTGGACAGATGGTTGGAGGTATGAGTTCATATCAATCGCCATGTTATCAAACATTCTGATTTATTCCCTGTTTCATTTCTAGGTATCATATGGCCCGTTCTAGCGAACCGTCTCCTCAATTTCGAAGGAGTCTCTTTCGGGTGGACCCTGCGTATCATCGGCTTCACGCAGCTTGGCATCATGATCGTTGCCACTCTGCTTGTTCAACGTCGATTCCGGTCCTTCGTGGAACAAGCGTCACTGCCCCTAAGACAATATTTTACTGATGGTCAAACGATATTGCTCACCTTTGGAATTTTCCTCATGAACTTAGGCCTTTACGTGCCATGGGTTAGTACGACAAGCTAACGGATATCAAGTCATAGTGTGCTAACAAGGTCTCCTAGATTTATATCACTCCTTATGCCATGGCGCGTGGTGCGTCATCCAGCCTAGGATTCTACAATGCAGCGATTCTGAATGGGGGCGCGTTCGTGGGCTGTTTTGCCTTGGGCTTGGTGGCTGACTCCGGTCTGGGCATTTTCAACTCGGTTGTAGCTGCCACGTTCGCCTGCGGTGTGGTTACCTTTGCCTGGATCGGTGCACACAACAATGCGGGTGTCATAGTATGGGGAGTGGCATATGGGATCGTGTCTGGTGCGCTCCAGGCAATCTTCTCGCCGTGCATCTCCAAGTTAGCGCCCTCGCCGGAGGTAATTGGCTCTTGGAATGGTATGAACCATATATTTCTCTTGCTCTTGCACATCGCTAATAGGTGGCTTTTTTTGGGCAGGAATATGTATTTCGATATCTTCATTCGCAGTTCTTGCAACTGGTCCAATTGCAGGAAAGCTGCTTGAGAATACCGGAGGAGCGAGTTACTTACCCATGCAATTATTTACCGCCATATCGCTCACTCTAGCCGGTGTCTTGTTTATGGCAACTCGATTGTGGGTCTCTCGGGCTGTTTTTGCTTGACCGAGACAGATGATAGGCTGAGTGCGACGGCCACCGATTGCATTGTCCAGTATATTGTACATAGGCTTTCTAACAATATACACGAGACTTGACAGAAATTGATATTATGTGAAACAGAGCCCATGCTGACAGGTTATGGGTCCTCCGAACTCAGACGCTTCAATCCACCACCTATATTAGATAGATATGTCAAGGTCAACTTAATTTATGCCCAAAAAGACCCGAAATCAATCTTACAGCCTTGCTGCATGGCAGCATGTGGTATGCGGCACCATCGAGTAAATTTCCCCATGAGATTTCTTTGAAGTACCATGGTGAGGGTTACAATAAGGGTATGACAAGTCCACGAGGTACCCGCAACTATCGTCAACAACAATAGGACGACTGTAACATGCTGGCTCAATACAGTGCATGGCATGAGCGGAATTTTAAGTCTTAGCAATATACTACATCCAATTCTCATTCAAAGCGTTTTTCCGTAGACCTTGCTGAACTTGAGATATTTTTCTTCGGCACTCTTCATGAATGTCAACAGCTCTTCCCCTCCCCATTTTTCGCCCTATCGTAGGCAGACTTCATGTACCTGTCAAGCTCTTTTGCACTCGCCCCAGCAAAGATTAGTAATCTAATCGATCGCCGAGACTTTCGGAAGACCGCCCAATGAAGCGGAGTCTCCCCGTTTTCATCTACGCTGTTCACATCTTCTCCCCATTCGAGAGGCCGGTTGATTGAATTGATGGCGGCAGTTCTTGCAGCGGCATGGAGACCATTAATGACGTTTTTTTTTTTTTTTTTTTTAAAGCTAAAGCGCTCTAAAAAAGTGAAAGAAGTAGTCTTGTGTGTAGTTGGGGTTGACCAGAACTTGCGCTGAATGTGCATTGCAAAGCGGAGAAACTGAGCTGCTCCTTCTGCCCTCACCGCCATCGCGAGGCATTAGGCGCACCAGGCTTGCTGCCTGGAATATTGATATTCCTGCATGACTCTCAGATCAAACTTTACTGGACCATTGTGTACACAATTAGGCACCTCTATCGGAAAATTGTTCCACTTGATATCCACGTGTGCGAGGGGAGGGGTCTTGACTCTTTTGCCATCCTGGCCCCATCAATGAACTTCAAATCCCGTTCACTACTTAGCCTTCTCGTCAGATAGCCATGTGTTGGCCTCTTGGTCCATTGAATTCACAGTAACTTGCGCCCAAGGCACATTAATGTCAGCCTCGCCGTTCATCCGGCCAATCTTAGGTTGGGATCCAATGGGATATGCAAATGCCCAGAGAAAACTGTTTCAGCCTGATCGATGTGAACCAATGATGCGGCATCTATGCCCAGGGAGAGAGTCGGTGCGGTAATCGTGCGACGGAGGGTGAGAATCACCCGCCCTCACCCGGCTTCCTACCCTGTCTATTGCGTACTCACCCCATCTCACCCGGGTTGCGCGACCTTAAAGCGGCGCGCACCCATTTCTCACCCGGGCGGCAGCCACCCGAGTATCTGCCGCAGATAAGCCCATTATGCCACACGCCGGCAGGTTAGTAGTTGGGTGGGTGACCACCAGCGAATCCCTGCTGTTGTATGT